>RJWM01005212.1:0-94011 GCA_004363535.1 Dasyprocta punctata | reverse complement strand
TCCTACCTCAGCCTCCCGAGTACTGGGATTAAAGGCGTGCGCCACCACGCCCGGCTTCGGTATCAGTTTTGATAAACTCTTTTCTACCATGCTGCTCAGAATGCCTGCATTCTCAAAACCAACTCAGAGCTATGTACATTTTTTCTCTCTCTCTCTTTCTTTTACTTTAGAAAATATATTTGAATGAGGGTGCATGAATCTTTTATATTTAGGAATACTCATAAATTTAATTGCATTCATTTTTTTCTTAAACAATAATTTCAAATATTGTTATCGGTTTCTTTTAGTAGACAATTCCAATGCACCTCATAATTGATGACAGCATATACGTGTTTTGCCACATTAGTTATCACACAGTGATCTAAGCATGAGGACTCTGGTCCAGGACTCAGGAGGCTTGGCTTTTATTTTACATGGATAGATGTTCTGATTCTGTGACTTGGTTTTTCATGCTAAAAAGATACAACATGATGCTTATTTTTATCTTTCATAGGGAAATAATTAGATTACATCAGAATGACAGAAAAATTTATCTTGCAACTATGAAGATAGTTGAAGAATTTTCATCATCATAATGTTAATACAGTTTCAGAATTTGTTATGAGAAAGACCACTTTTGAAGAAACACTGTAAAGTACTACTAGTATGACTTGTTGGTGTTATAATACGTGTCACAATTATCACTTAATGTTTGTCCCCTGAGACAATATTTAATATCTGTTACATAAGAGTATGAAGAATTGAGAAGGAAACAAGATATAATACAATTTTAAGAAGTCAGTTACTCATCTAAATCTTTAATTAATACGCCATATATCTTAACTCCACAAATAAAGTAAGTTCATTTGTTATTATATATCCAAATCATTAGCAGAGGACCATTTTGCTTTCTCTTCACACAGTGATTTGTTTTTGTGTGAATTTAAGGAAAAAGTCAACAATTAGAGATGAATGCCATAAAAATTCCTATCTAATGTTCAGTTGACTAAGGTGAAGTGATTAGGCTGTTGGCAGTGCCTGCCCATGAAATACCCCTGAGGTCTAATTAGCCACAGATAAGAAATTTCAGAATTTGTCCACAAATAGGATATGTGGCAGTGGTGAGGCTTCTGGGAAAGGATGCTCCAGTGGTGCCATTTGTAAATCAGCCAAGGCTAACTGGAACTGAGCTGTGTGACAATTTTAATCTTTTAACTTTGATTTATTTCTTCATAAAGTAACAGCTGCCCAGGACCCTGGCCACAGAGCTATGTCAGTCAATTAGACGGTTGAGATATTTTTAAAGCTAATCATGAGGATAGAATCTCAGGATTAAATGAACCTGAGAAATCGTATAATCACTCATCATTGCAACCAACCTAGGCTTCAGTCTTTCTTCAGCATGTTGAGTTCTGGGAATGGCAGAATCAACTATAATTCCTTTTTAGAAGTAAAAGTATTTTGAGGTCTTGGCTTATTATCGAAATATATTTAAATTAGAATCATATCTGCTTTGATTCCAGTGCCATGCTGATTTTATCACAGTAGCTTTCTAGTATAGCTTCAAGTCGAGGATTGTGATGCCTCCTGCCTTACCTTTATTGCCAACAATTGTCTTTGATATTCTAGGTCTTTTCTGGTTTCAGATGAATTTCAGGAATGCTTTCTCTAGCTCTGTGAGGTAGGCAAGATGTGGTATTTTTATACAATGGAGTACTACTCAGCTATTAAGAAAGATTGCATTGAGACTTTTATAAGTAAATGGTCACGACTTGAGACCATACTCATAAGTGAGATAAATCAAATCCACATGTGTAAATACTGTATTGTCTCCCTAGTGTTAGAAACTGAAAAAGTATATATGATCCAAAATCTATAATAGATACTAGGTAAGGGTGAAAAACAGCTCAAAGAACAAAAGTAATTGGGAAGGGAAAAGGTGGAAAGAGGGAAGGGAAAAAGAAAAGATATAAATCTGTATATATGTATATGTAAGATAACTAAAATGAACACACTGCTGAAAGTGTTTGTTATGGATAAAGAACAATTAATACTCATAGGATTGGATCAATTTTGCATGTCTATATCTATTAATGTAAACACCAATTTTGAAGATAATGATATGCAATATTGCAACCATTGTCAAATTTCTATCCTGTTTTGTAAACCTGTAATGTTACTGTTGTGTATTTACTCTAGTCGTTTGTTTGTCTCTTTTGCTTTTTGTCTTTGTTAGATATGTCTTTTTTTCTCTTAAATAAAAAAAAATTAAAATCATATTCAATATCAAAAGATTGCATTCCAAAATGTTCCCATTTGATATTACAAGAGAATTTTTTATAATGCCACAAATTTTGAAAATCTCTGTTAAATTTCCATATATACTATAATATATTATAATCTATTTTATTACTTATTTTGCTTCATAATTTTGGACATTTAATTTTTAATCTCTCTTGGCTACTAAAAATCACATTGAACTTTTTTTTCATAAAGACTTCTTTAAAAAGCTATTTTCCTTTAGCATTTAAGTCTAGAAAGTGTATTATGAGGTCAAAGAGTTAAAATGATTTTTATTTATTTAAACTTCTTTCTAAATCACTCATATTGCCTTATTCTTACTTCACTTACACTGTTCTCTTTTCACATCTGGTTGGGAATTTTCCTTGGAATCAGGGAATGTGATTAAGTTGTTGTACTTTGTTTTCACATATGTATATGATTTCATCTTGAGTAAAGAATAAATCCCTTTGTCCATTTAACTTTGAAAAGAAAATAAACACTCGTAATGGGATACTTTTTTACACTTATGTGTTCTGTTTTTTTTTCTTTGTTAAATGTATGCCCCCAAATTAGGATAATTTCCTTCACTTCCATTAATAATGTAATATTTTTACCCAAGAGTGATGAGCACTGTGGGAGAATGGGAGAAGGCAGAAGAATGTATGGAGCAGAAACACAGAGAAGTGGGGCGGATCATTCTCTTGTGGATGGATGAACTGCTGCAGTGTGTTAAAATATCAGAAGAGGGATTATGGAGGGCATTTAACAGTCATTTTTATAATTATATAAAGCAGCATACATTGCTACAGATAGTATCTGATAAATAGTTGTTGATTGAGTGAAATTATGTACTTCTGGTAATTAATCTATCTGTAAGTTATTTGTCCTTTATCTTATCTAGTAGTCTATTTCTTTCTTCATTCCACATTGTTTCTATTTTCATTACTTTGAAAATAATGAATTATTTTACTTAATAGACATTTCTGGATTGAAAAGCCTATGGAAGAAAATATTTTAGCTCAGTACTGAAACTTAATTTACATAATGAAACTGTTATGTCATCCATGGAATGTAATTCTGAAGAATAAACAAAATTAATCACCTTGCAATTATCTTGAAAATCAAATTCCCCAAAACATATGCTCAAATACAACAAATAAATTATCCAAAATTATTAAACTGGAATGTACCTTTCCTTTTAAGAGTATATTTATATTTCTCACAAAGTAGGTACATATTGTGGATAAGCAGAGTGAGAGAATGAGAGTACTTGAGCCCCTCGGTTTATGGCCAGGGAGGTGTGTGTATTCATGGACATGTAAGAAGCCTGGGAATTAATCAAGCTTCTATTTATCATCTTATAGGTGCCATGTGTTGAAGACATGACGCCAGACGCTGTGCTAGGCATGATGCCAGTCAAACATGAATATCATTTGTGTACAACAGGTGCCAGGAAAGGTGTGCCCCTAACAATTTACACATTTTCTTCATCCGCTTGCTTAGATTTCCTTGCAAGATAAGTCTTGACAATGTCTTAGTTTAAAATTTAAAATCCTTCATTCAAATGTAAATTCTGGAAGAAGGAATAAGCATTACCTCTGTGCCACACTTTACAACTTATATAAAATATCTCATGGCTGTAATTTGTAAGTTCACAGACACAGGAAGGATCAGACCCATGGGGGAAGGAAAGGATGTAACAGTCTCAAGGTGTTGGAAATTGAGAAACCAGAGCTCATGTGTATAGTACTGTATTTTCTTCTTAAATTATCCAATAACTGATGCTTTACGAGTGTTTTATAGGTGACAGATTATTAGGCATCTGAAAAACAACATCATGGGAGAAGTAGAAAAGCACATGCGAAGCTGTAGCAGGCTGAGGGACACCAAAGCTGTGCTCCACATGACTCAGAGATAGTGATCACCCCATCTGTGTACTATAACATTCAGGCTATGACCCTGCATGATTAACTTTGTATCTTTATCATTTGGTAGGTAATTCAGGACTCAAGAAATCATTACTTCCTGAATGGATCATACTTTCCAAAAATGTGACTGAATTTATTCTCTTGAGATTCACACAGAGGCCACGCTTGCAGAAAATACTCTTTCTTGTCTTTTTGTTTACTTTTTTATTAACTGTGCTGGTCTATTTGCTCATTGTCGTCACCATATCCCTCAGCCCCACCCTTTCTGCTCCCGCGTACTTCTTTCTCACTTACTTGTCCCTCATAGATGTCTCATGTCTCTGTCACAACCCCGAAAATGCTCATCAACCTGCTCTACCAGAGGAGGACCATCTCCTTAGACAGGTTTGTATGATCCCTACCTTATTTTGATGTTTGTTTTGGTAATCATGCATTACCAGATTTTTGCAAGTGAATTCATTCTCCTAAGACTTTCACAGAATCAAGAATTCAGCAAATTTTATTCATTGTATTTTTGTTTATCTACATTGAAACTATTGGTAGTAACATGCTACTTGTAGTGACCATCATCTGTAAGCCCTGTTTTGCTGGAATCCCCCATGTAATTCTTCTTGGCTTTCCCGTCTTTCCTGGATTCATGTGTTTCTTCAGTCACCTCATCAAAGGTGATTGCTGAGTCCCTCTATGGAAGAAACATCACCTCCTTTGAAGGCTGCATGATGCAGTTCTTTGTTGTAAAATTCTTTGCTGGGGTGGAGGTGATTGTTTTCACAGCCATAGCCTATGACCACTATGCTGCCATTTGCAAGCCCTTGCACTACTGTTCCATCATGAACGGGGAAGCTCTGTCATGTTGTGATGTGTGTAACCTGGATGGGGGACTTCCTGCACTCTATCACTCAAATTTCTTGTACTTTCCTGCTCCAATTCTGTGGCCCCAATGTCACTGATCATTTTGTGTGTGACCTGTACACATTACTGAAACTTGCCTGCATGGACACTCACATTTTGTCTTGTTGGTGGTTGCCAGCAGTAGATGTTTTTGCGTTATCATCTTCTTACATTGTCATCTCATTCTCTCTGAGAAAGCCTAGTTCTAAAGGGTGAAGAAAGACTTTGTCCACCTGTGGATCCTCCATTACTGTGGTTTGGGTGTTTGTCCTCTGCATATTCATCTATGCACAACCTCCAACTGCTTACTCCTTTGACAAAATGGTGACAACCTATCACACCACATTGACTCCATTGCTCAACTCTTTGATTTATACTTTTAAGAATATAGTCATGAAAAATGCTATAAGGAAAGTGTGGAAAAGATCGTGGTTTCTGCTGGCATATAGAATACTACACTTTTAAAAATGTAGAAAGAAAAGTATTTGGTTTTGATATAGAAACAAGTATATGGAATGTGCCTTGAAAATAAAGAGAGTGTGTTCTATAAAGCATTAATGTTGGGTTGCTGAGAATTTTGTTTTGTTTGAGAACAAACTTTTATTCTGAATCAAAAATTCAGTATCATCACATGTAAAGATAATTCGATTTAATTCTTTCTTAAGTCAAATAAATATGGGAAGATGTTTTACCCACTAGAATTGTTGCCATTCAAATTATTCTTTGAAAATCAATTTTAGAAAATGATAAAATTTAATCAGAAACTTGGAAAAAAAACTTTTTAAGAAGCCAGAATTTTGTATACAACACTGACCTCGATAAGTGTGGAAAACTGTCAGGACCTAGGAAAGACAGAGAGAAGAACATTTACAAAATCTCAATTATAATTGTTCCTGAAACATTTGACAACATTTGAAATGTGCCTTCATTTAAAACTGGTAGGTTTCACTATCTTTTTGACCTTTTGACCAGATTGGCCCAGTCTGAACTGTTGAGCATTTCCTCTGGGCTCAAGTGACTATCCTGTACCATCTTCATGACAGGAAGGGGATTCAGACTCTGAGGGTGTTTTCCTTAGTTTCATATGATCTCTGAGAACTCTTGAGACACCACACTACTACACCACAATGGCACCACAGCACCAGAACAAAGCTTGGATATAGTGAATCTATTTATCCCTCCACACACAAAAACAATGGAACTCAAGGGAAATGGAGTTAAAAGTAACTAATATGAATTGAGAAATCTTTGACAAATGGGGAGGAGATGAAGAGATGAGAGAGAGGGGAGGAAGAAAAAGGTGTGGAAAAATGAATTAAGATGCATTATGTACTTGTTCCAATTCTACCAGCTCCACAGAAGGAATGTAAACAAAATGAGCTGCAAACATGTATTAAAAACAAACAAATAAATAAATAAACAATAAGTAGAATTCAAAAGAGAATTACTTCTCAGTTTACTTGATGAATTTGATACCTATTAAAAATACCTATTAAAATTAATACCTGTTCTTAGGTGTTACCTGTTAAAACTAATTCAACTCAAATTGTATTACATATTAAAATAATTCAAATTCTATTTATATATTTTTCAAAGTTAACACATATTTCACTTTGTTTCTAGTTATTTTAATGAGTCTCATATTGTGAAATGAACCTACCATTAATTTGCTTGTAAGAAAGTACTTTGATTTTCCCAAGCAAACTAACATTCATGACATTCCAGTTGATATTTTGGACAAAAATACCAAAGAATTATGCTTTTATCTCCTAATGTTATATGCCACCCCCTAAGTGGAAACATATATGCTATTAGCTGCCTTTGTAATAAAAGGTATGTAGAATATATGAAGAATTTCCTTTATCTCCTATTGGGCAGTCCATAAGAGATTAAATTTTAGATCTAAAGCATCACCTATACATTTGTCTTGCAGCAGACTAAGTGTTTAACAAGGTGTAGACACCTTAGAACACTTTTTCATCTCCTTTTCCTTTCTTTGTCATTATTGGACATAGGAGGTGCTGCTTCTAAATGTCCTTCCGGCACAGATTCATATCTGATCAGTTATACATTTAAATCCCCATGCATTTCATTCTTTTAACTCCCAACTTTTCACTGTGGGCACTGGTAATACATTACAATGTGAAAAGCTACATTATATTTAAATGAGGAATAAAAAAATACTGAAAGCCATCTACTTATTTTTCATTTCTAAAATTTTAATTGCTAAAATCATGCAAAGTTTTCCCGACACCCATTGTTGCTTTGACATTTCACCTTATTTTCTATAATACTTTTGCTTACACATTTTAAAACTCACTCCACTCTCTGTAGTTCACAAGCCATGTATCTGATATGCTCATACTGAATTGACTTGTTTCAGTTACTTTAGTTGTTCAGATAATTTTCAGAAACACATTGTTAATAGAAAAAGAGGGAATTTTGTAACTATCCATGATTATCTGAAAAAGGATGGTAGAGAGCTTGTTTCTAACTAAAAGAATAAGTGATTCAGAATTGATACGCTGTTAAATAATGTGTCAGATAAAATCATGATTTTCCTAAAATCTTGCAGGACCTTTCTCTCCCTAAATATGTATTCTTTGTCCTTACCTTGGGTCTTTGTTTTGGAATGATTATCCTGTCTGGTCTCTGTGTTATTGTTCCTTGTTTAGCTCTCAATTAAAATGCAAATTTTTGGGAGGGGTTCAGGGTTATAGCTGAGCAGCACAAGCACTTGCCTGGCAAGTTTAGGGGTGTGAGTTCAACTTCCTGTACCAAATAAACAAATAAATAAATAAAATGTGATTTTTTTTCAGTGTGACTCTGATTCCTTCCCTCATTCATCAAGTTTAAAAATGTCTTATTCTTATTTGTCAAAATTTTCAATTCATAATGAATACATTCATCATGGGAACTTGGTACCTTTAAACTTTTTATGTCTTTGTCACTACGAACTTTCAAATACACATATAATATGTCTATGTCCTCGGTGCACTGTGATTTCCTGGTTTTGTGATGTTTCCACCGACATGGTTGGAGTGCGATGCTTTGCATGGCAAGTGGTAGAGCATGAGACAGATCTTCATGGAATTTGAAGTTTTGTGTTCTGACCTAAAGTGATTAGTCTCTAGTAAACATCTCCTTAGTGTAGCTTAAACTACATGCAGCAGAACCTAAAATATATTACAAAATCAAGTAAATGAAACAAAAAGAATTAAAGTCAGCAAACAATAAACTTACATGATGCAATAAGTACACTTGTATCTGTTTTAACAGTAAAGTGTTATTAGGAAGGATGTTAATTGGCTGTGGTGATGTGGAGAGAATTTTCCGAGGACCTGGTGCTTGAAGAGGGTCCTTTGTCCACAGCAGAAAGGGGGAGTTAAAGTGAAAGCAGAAAGAGGTTATCAGACTCTGGGAGATACAGAAAAATTAGGAAACAAGACTGTCTACATATATTTATGAGGCACAGAAAGCACAAGGCACAGCTGGATTGTAGATGAGCATAAGTCTTAAGAGAGAAGCGGGAAGGCAAACATAGGAACAGGTACACATTCCCTATAAGGATGTGGTCATTACGTACCTAATGTGTAACAATAAACTTAAAGTTAAAAAAATTCTCAAAAGAAAAACAATTAAAAAGTCATAATGAGTATTTTAAACAATGTATTTTAGAACAATAGTAATGGTTTGATTATATTCACAAATCATCATGTTTAAAAAAATTCCCATCTTGCCTTCTCAAATGACAGAAAGAATATAAAAATGACACTGAGAAAAAGTAAAATGTGGAATATCTTTATTTGGGTTCACTCTCTTTGTTTGGAAAGAGGGCTTATTTTGGCCTGTTTGTGGATGCCCCTCCCAAAGTCTCATGCACTCATGGTGGGGCAGCCTTTTCAAAGGCAGCTGAATCTGTAGTTTGTGACTGGTGCATTATTCAGTGCTGGAATTGGTGGTGAGTGCTACACCCAACGTAGGGTGGGTAACCTGTATACAGTGTGTGGGACAGAAAAGACGCTTGCACCTCCCATTGCCCTTTTCCTGTGGTTGCTTGTGCCACCTTCCAGCACCTTGAACTGTTGCCTCTTCCCCATGAATTCTCCCAGGTGGGAGAAAGTGTCGCCAAAGCTCCCACAGACTGCTGAGCTCCTCCAGTTGGGTGGAGGAGTTTCCATAAAGAACATGTAAAAAAATTATTTATACTTCACTTGTGAGCATTGAGTGACCCATTAAAAGTCAGTCTATGAGTGGCAAATTTGGATAACAGCGTCACTTCAGACTGTTTGTAGGTTTCTTCAATAATCTGTTTTTGTTTGGATCTCTAAGAACCTGGATGTGAACTTGAATTCCTGGGATAAACCCAAGTTCATTGCTTTATACAATTTTTTTGTGTCTACGCCTCCTATTAATGACAGTGCATGATATTTGGTGGTCAGCAATGTGGACAGTTTCAAAGGACTTTGCATTATACCATTGGAGTTTTTGATTAGTCTTCAGCTGAAGGAAAGGTATAGCCTTCAGATGTGGTTTTGTACCTGTGCTATAAAATTTCAAATGGTAAGTTTCACATGTTTAAGAAGGAATTGTTCATACTTTCTTGTATACAAGATCATCAGAACTGTATTGCAGTCGTCATCAGGAAAGTATTACCCTTGAGAGTCTCATTGGAACCCAGTGTACATGGTCAGACTGATCAATGATGCAACCACATGAGTAATCGTATTAGAACAGAATGAAATTAATGGTACTGAGAAACTACAGAAGTAGCATTCCAACAAAAATAAGCTGTGAAAAGAACAACAACAGATGATGAGAGAGAGACAGTGAGAGAGAGAGACAGAGAGACAGAGAGAGAGAGAGAGAGAGAGCTACTGATAGAGGGACAGAGACAGAGACAGAGACAGAGACAGAAATGCAGTGCATGTACTGTGGTTGAACGATAGGTAAATACCTGTTCTTTGTTCATGGCTGTGAATCTCTGTCAATAAATCATTATGTCTAACAATTTTGAAAATTTTATAACACTCATCAACTGAAGTGCATATATAAGAATGTATGTATATATAACCTTATAATTATGTTTTTTCATTACTTCATTACATTAAAAAGTACCTATAAAAGTATATTTGTCACACTTTGCACCCTCTTGATGAGGCATTGATTTTATAATATTGTGATGTACTGTTATGATTTGTGACTGGGTGTGCCCCCAAAACCTCATGGAATCATGGGATTGGGCCTTTCAAAGATGGCTAAATACAGAGTTTGTGATGGATTTGTCGTCTAGTGATGAGACTGGTGATATTAATGCTGCAATTGTCCAGGGACAGGTAGCTGGGATACAATATAAGGCAGTGAAGGAAGTTTGCTTTTTCCCTTTCTTCCTTTTTTACTCTTGTAACTTTTGGTACCTACTGCTGCCATGAACAGCTGCCTCTGTGCCCTGACACTTGTCTTAGAGCCAAGAGATTATGGCCTGAAACCTTCACAAATTGTAAGCTAAATAAAACTTTCCTTCTTTAATTTTGGGCATCTGGTACTTTCTCCCAGCAATGAGAGAAAAGTAACCCAAACAGAATTTGGTACAAAAGAAGTGGGATCATTGCTGTGACTGTACCTGCTCATGTGGTCCAAGAGCCTTTGGGAATGGCTTGTGGGAATAGTTAGGAAAGGTTTAAAGTTGTTGCCAGAAATAGTAGAGCTGGAACACATTATGCTGCTCTGTATGAGAGATTCTGGTTAGAGCTTAGGAGACCAGCTGGCTGATAGAAATCCTGCTGAAAAAGACCAGACTCAGGAAGTTTTTATTCCAGTATCTTGCTGATTTTATCACAGTAGCTTTGTAGTATACCTTTAAGTCAGGGATTGTGAAGCCTCCTGCCTTGTCTTTGTTGTCAAGAACTGCCTTTGCAATTCTAGGTCTCTTTTAGTTCCAGATGAATTTGAGGAATGATTTTTCTACATCTGTGAGGTATATTAGTGGTATTTTGATTAGAATTGCATTAAACCTGTAACAACGATTTTGGGAGAATGGTCATTTTCACAATATTGGTTCTTCCTATCCGTGAACAAGGAAGGTCTTTCCATTTTCTGAGATATTCTTGGATTTCTTTTTTCAGAATACTGTAATTTTCACTAAATAGATCTTTTAGATCCTGTGTTAGATTGACTCCTAAGTATTTCATTTTTTTGGAGAGACTGAAGATTGTGGCTTCTCTTATTTCTCACTCAGTGAGTTTGTTGTTTGTGAACAGGAGTGTTACTGATTTTTGAATGTTGACTTTGTATCCAGCAACATTACTGAATTCGGTTATTACATCTAGAAGTCTTTCCATGGATTTTTGGAGGTCTTCTATGTAGCCCTCCAAAAATCCAACCTATCATCTGCAAATAGTGACAGTTTCAGTGCTTCCTTTCCTATCTTTATTCCCTTTATTTCCCTCTGTTTTCTAATTCCTCTGGCTAATATTTCCAGAACTACATTGAACAGGATTGGTGATAATGGACATCCTTGTCTTGTTCCTGATGTTAAGTTGAAAGTTTTCAGTTTTTGTCCATTTAGTAAGATGTTGGCTGTTGGCTTATGATATATGACTTTTTCAGGTTGAAGTAGAGACCATCTATTCTGATTTTCTGTAGGGTTTTTTTTTTTTTTACCATGAATGAGTGTTGGATTTTATCAAAAGCTTTTCCTGCATCTATTGAGATGATCATGAGATTCTTGTCCTTGGCCCTGTTGATATGGTGCATTACATTTATTGATTTGTGTATGATGACCCATCCGTGCATTCCTGGGATGAATCCCACTTGATGATGGTGTATAATCTTCCTGATGACTTGCTGTATTCTATTTGCCAATATTAATTGAGGATTTTTGCATCTATGTTCATTAGGGAGATTGGCCTGTAACTTTCTTTTTTGGTTGGGTCTTTCTCTGGTTGCTCTACTTGCTTCCAGGAATGAGTTAGAGAGACTTGCTTCCCTTTCAATTTCATTGAAGAGTTTAAGAAGTGTTGGCATTAAGTCTTCCCTAAATTTCTGGTAGAATTCAGCAGTGAATACATCAGGACCTGGACTTTCCTTTGTTGGTAAGGTTCTGATTACATTTTCAATTTCATTAGCTGAAATTGGGTTATTCAGCAGCCTTATATCTTCTTGATTCAGCTTTGGTAATTTATACATTTCTAGAAATCTGTCCATTTCTTCTGTGTTATTGAATCTATGTGAGTAAAGGTTTTCAAAGTAGGTGTTAATGATCTTCTGCATTTCCACAGGGTCTGTAGTGATTTCACCCTTTTCGTTTCTTATTGCATGAATCTGAGTTTTTTCTTTCCTCTTTTTGACAATGTTGGCTAGGGGTTTGTCAATTTTATTTATTCTTTCAAACAATCAACTCTTTGATTCATTAATTCTTTGCGTTGTTTTCTTAGTTTCAATTGAATTAATTTCTGCTCTGATCTTGATAATTTCCTCCCTTCTTTGGACTTTGGACTTGACTTGCACTCCATTTTCTAGAAGTTTGAGGTGCATCATTAGGTTGTTAATGTGTGTTCTTTCCATTTTTCTGATGTGGGAGTTTAGTGCTGTAAATTTCCCTCTGAGGACTGTTTTCATTTTGTCCCATAGGTTCCAGTAATTTGTATTCATTCAATTGTAGATATTGTTTAATTTCTTCTTTAATTTCTTCTGTAACCCATTGTTTGTTTAGGAGAGTATTATTTAATTTCCATGTGTTTATGAAGTTTTTGCAGTTTCTTTTGTCATTAATTTCTATTTGCATGGCACTATGATCAGATAATATTCAAGGAATAATTTCAATTCTTTTTCATTTATTTAAGCATGTTGTATGGGTTAGCATATTGTCTCTTTTATAGAATGTACCATGTGCTGCTGAGAAGCATGCATATACTGATGTTGCTGGGTAGAACACTCTGTACAGTTCTTCTAAGTCCAGTTGTTCATGAGTTTGATTCAGTTCTACTATTTCTTTACAGATTTTCCATTTAGTCTATCTGTCTTTTTGTGTTAATGAGGTGTTAAGGTTTCCTGTTGTAACTATGTTATTGCTTATTCAATTTTTTATTTGTTAATATTTGTTTTACATAATTGGGTGCTCCCATATTTGATGCATATATATTTAATATTGATATCTCTTCCTCATTAAGTGACCTTCTTTATCTCTTTTTGATCTTTCTTGGTATGTATTGTCTCCAAACAGAATAGCTACCCCTGGTTTTTTTTGGATTCACGTTGCATGGAGTATTGCTTTTCAATCACTGACTTTCAGTCTATGAATTTTCTTTTGGGTTAGATAGGCTTCTTGTAGACAGCATATGGTTGGATGCTATTTCTTGATCCAATCTGCCAGTCTGTTTTTTTAATTGGTTAATTTAGGCCATTTACATTAGTGGTTATAACTGATATATTTTGCCTTATTTTTGTCATGTTATGTTTCTGCTGCTAGGTTTTTACCTTTCTCCTCTGTTTAATTTTTTGCCTTAGCTAGTGGCTTTTTTTCTGTTGGTGTTCCTGAAGTCATAGTTACTTTTATGCTTATCTAGAATAACTTTCAGTATTCTTTGCAGGGTTGGTTTGGTGGTCATGAATTTCTTCAGTTGTTCTTTGTCATGGAAGTATCTTATTTCTCCATCAATTTTTAAGGACAGTTTTGCAGGGTACATCAATCTGGGTTGGAAGTCATTTTCTTTTAGGATTTGAAATACCTCACTCCATGCTCTTCTTTATTTCAGTGTTTGTTTTGAGAAGTGTGCTGTGATTCTGATGGGCTTTCCCTTATAGATGATCTATCTCTTTTCTCTAGCAGCTTTTAATATTCTGCTCTTGTGTTGAATTTCTGGGATGCTGATTATTATATGTCTGGGTGTAGATTTATTTTGTTTATAGCTAATTGGAGTTCTTTCTGCTTCACTTTTCTGTATATCACTTTCCTTTCCCATGTTTGGGAAATTTTTGTCTATCATTTCTGTAAATAGTCTTTTGATATCATCTGTGTTGTCACTTTTTTGTTTACATTTATCAGTCTTCTACTGTTTTACTTTGCATCATCTTGCAATTGTTGAATTGCTACTTCCTGATTCCTTGTTATTTTTAAAAGATCTTTACTTTCCTGTTCACTAGTTTCAATCTTGTCTTCAAGGTCTGAAAGTCTATCTTCACATTCATTGAAGTGGTTTTGCCAACTTTCAATGCAGTTTTTGATTTTCTGGAAATCTATTTGAATCTGTTTCATGCATTCTGTATCTTTCTTTTATTTTTCATTCAAGATTTCTGTCTTTTTGAGGTGGTACTTAATTTTTTAAACTATGTCTTCTTCAGATGTGTTCAGCATTCCTTGTATTACGCTTTTCATTTCTTCTTGCACCTGGGGGATTATTTCTGATCTGAGTTCCTTTACAGCTTCATGGAGTTTTTTCTTTACTTTATTTGCTATCATTTCAGAAGTTTCAGTTATATGACTTACATTTCCTTCTATGTCCATATCTGCTAGGTTTGTTTGGGATGGGCTGGAGGTTTGTGATTACATTTTGCTCTTGCATTTTGTCATTTTCCTGTATTCCTCAGATGATTGGGCCCACCAGGCAGTTCCCTATCAGGTTCCAGCAAGGAGCCTAGCTTCCATGGCTGGATGTGGTTTGCTGTGCTGGGCTTTGGCTCCTGTCACTGAACACAGCCAATTCCCTGACCACTTGGGGTCACTGGGAGGGGCCCATCCAGCCCCCTAGCAACATACCCAAAGGTCCTCAGGGGACTGTGCCCTTTGATTTTGAAGGACACTTTTGCTGACTGCAGTATTGTAGGTTGCCACTTAATTTCTTTCAGAGTATCTAGTCAGCTGGAGTTTCTTTGGAAAAAAAAAACTGCTGCTATTTTGATGGTTTTATCTTCAAAATTACTTGGTGCTTCTCTCTCACAACTTTCAATATTCTTTCCTTGTTCAGCATACTTGATATTTTAACTACAACATGATGTGATGAACTTTTTATAGTTGTGTCTCTTCAGAGTCATTTATGCCTCCTGTACCTCTATGTCCATATTTTCCCCAACATTTGAGAAAATTTCTCCTCTTCTTTTACCTAATACTTTTTCTGTGACTTCAGTTTGTATCCACATCTGATCCATTAGTCATAGTATTTTCCTCTTTACTTTATTCTACAAGCATTGTATGCTCCTTTAATAATTTATTATTCATTATTCATTCTTTAATACTTTCTGGAAAAGGTCCTCAACATTTTTCTTCAATCCTTAGTATTCGTTCTTCCTTTTGATATAATGTATTCATAAAGTTTTCAACTGAGTTTTTCAATGCACTTGTGTGTACTTCACTTCCAACACTTCTGTTTGGTTTTTGTTCAAATTCTTTATATCTTCATTGAATTATTCTTTCACATCCTGTAGTTTTTTTTAATTTATTCACTTGTTTATTCATGTTTACTCTGAATTCATTCAGCACTTTAATGCCCACATTTTCAATTCTTTGGCATTTCACCCAATTCAGTAATGTTAGATTTAACTGCTGAAGATTTAGAACATTTTAGAGGAGTCATGTTGTATTTTTGGCATATTTCTTGTGTTTCTATGAAGATATTTGTGTGCCTGCTGGAATCTATTTGTCTTCTACTTATATGTGAGAGACTTGTTAGTTGGTAACCTTCTGTTTTATGGCTGATCCTTAGGACAACTCAGAGAGGGAAAAACAACACATGGTAACAAAATAAAAGCAAACATGGACATAAATTTGCTAAAAACTAATTAAAATCAAGAAATATATCACCAATAACTATCAAAGAATGGGCCCAAATTGATATAGTTTGAGCTATAATGACACAGTAATAAAAATATAATTATTCAATAAAATAATTTTAGAGACAGGTAGGAAAGGAAAAAGGAAAGATAAATAAGATAAAACTGAAAAGAAGATGATAAATAAGAAAGGAATAATAGTTGAAATTCTAATTAACAAATTAAAAAATAAGTAAATAAAATTAGATTATGCTAAAGAAGAACATAAAGTTGAAAAGAAAAGTGAGTTCAAAAATTGTTCCTAAAACAGTTAGCATTCATAGGATTAGATGAATTTTGCAAGTCTATATCTGGTAATCTGAGTAACTCTTTTGAAGTTATCTATACAAAATAAGAATCTTAGTTATGTTCCTACCACCTTGTTCAGCAAGTCTGTATTGTTTTGGGCTCTTTGTTATTGTTATTTATTAATCTCTTTTGTTTCTTGTTTTTCTTGTAATTTGTGCTGTTTTGTTTTGTCTTTCCCTCTAATACAGAAAGGATACATGCAAATGTATAGGCTTATACAAGCCTAGAACTTCTCCTAAAGAGTTTACAAGAATTGATTTTATTACAAGTGATGGTATGCACAGCTACTGTGAAGAAAATGAGGAATTATGATAGCTATTGCTGATGTCCTTTCATCTTGTTGTGAAGTCCAGTAATGCTCTTATCCTTTGTTTTGATTGTTCTTAGTCTGTTCTATATTATTTGATTTCAATATGTGTGAAAGTGTAGACAGGTATTTTGAAGAGAACAAGAGACATTAAGGCAGCCATTGTTGATTTTCTTATTGTTGGGGTTTGAAGGCCTGTCACGATTTCATTCTTTTGTTTTTATTGGTTTTATACTATTGTGTTTTGTTTGAATTCATTGTGTGTGTAGATACGGACAACTATTTCAAAGAAACAAGAGACATTATGGTAGCCACTGTTGATTTCCTGTTGTATTGTTTCAAAGTCCTGTGTTGCTTGCTTTGTCTTGCTCTGATCTACTTTGTTCTATTTTGTTTTGTTTCATTCTCTTTAAAGTAAAATAAAATCAAAGGGAAATAGAGACCTTCCAACATAAGCAAAATTTGAAGAAATTCATAAACACTAAGAAATCACTGCAGAAGTTGATCAAAGTGATCATAAAAACAGAAGAGAAAAAGTACGTAACAAAATGGAATGCAAAGAGAGATAGCATTAGGAAAACAACTTAATAGGAATTTGTACATATGTTTGTATAACAACTTTGATTATAAACGAACTAAAGTTTCAAATTTAAAGACAGAAATGGCCATTTTGGATTTAAAAACAAGGCCCAAGTTTTTGCTGCTTGCATGAAACACACCTCATTTGCAAAGACAGACACAGACTTAAGGTGAAAGGATGAAAAATGAAATTTCATGAAAATGCAACTTGAATGTAAGAAGAAGTAGCTATACTTGTATCTGACACAACAGATGTAAATCCAAAATTAGAATAAACAAAAACAGTCACTACATATTTGTAAAGGAAACAATTCATCAATAAGCTTTTAAAAATATGTATGCATTAAACAGCAGTGTGCCTAATTTCATAACACAAACACTACTAGACCAATGGCAATGGCACAGAAAACCCGAAATACAGTAATACTCTGTGACTACAGTACTTCACAGTACATAATACATACGTAATTCAGACCAAAATCAATTCAACAAGGAAACACTAAACTATATCATAGATGAAATTGATTTAATAAATTCCTAAACAATAGCAAAATTCACATTCTTTTTAGAAGCTCATTGAACTTCTATAAAACAGACTATATTTTAGGCCACGAAACAAGTGAAGAATCAATTTACAGAATGAGGGAAAAACTTTTGTCAGCAACTCTTTGGACAGATGATTAATATCTTGACTATATAAATAACTCGAAAGAGTGAGTACTAAAACAATAAGTAATTCAGTAAAAATGAGCCAACAAACTGAATGAAAATTTCCCAAATCATATGAAACAGGTGTCAACAACTTTAGTTCTTATGGAAATACAAATGAAAACTATACTGAGATTCTATCTCACCCAGTCAGAACAGCTATTACCGCAAGTAGAGGAAACAACAATTGCTGCCGAGTATAGGGGCTCTGAGTGACCATCTGCAGAAGTTGGTGGGAGTGTAAATAAGCACAGTCACTGTGGAAATTAGTTTGGAGTTTTATCAAGAAGATAAATAAAAATACCTTATGACTGACCTGTAAATTCTGAACTACCTTACGCCTGAACTATAAACTCTCTGCTGTATAGCCAAAGCAATGGAAGTCAGTACAACATGGAGATGTCTGCATATCCCTGTATGGTGGGGCACAATTGGCAAAAAACAAACATATATATTTGTTTCGGTTTTTTTTTTTTTTTGTTTCTGTTTTTGTTTTTGTACCAGCAATCAAACTCAGGACCTTGCACTTGCCAGTCAGGCACTTATGCTGCTTTTATCCCCCTCCGTCCCTTTGTATATTTTTACATCAAAAATTTTTTTGGAAAGCAGCATTTGCTACCCTAGGCTCTAAACTATACACATTTTCCTTATAACTTGGCAGTTGGATTTATTATCATAGAACTCAGATTTATTATTCCCTTCAACACTGTTCAGTTCCTGGAGATGATGGGAAATTAAAGCATCTTTCATTAACTCAAGAGAAGTAAAAGAAGAAAAAAAAATCGGGCTTTGATTGCACTAATTGTTTGGGGACAGAATATTTTGTGAATACTTGTGAAAATGAAAACACAGAAAATTATCTTGGACAATCAAACTGGTGGAAAATTTCAATACCCTGGGGAGAACTGTGAAGCCATTCTAGAGGTGTACGACCTCTCAGAAGCATTACTTTCAGTTGAAAAATGAGAAGAAAACTTTGGCTTCTTCATTCACCTTTTTTCATGAGAGTTTACTGTCAATAGCACTTCATAAGCACAAGGAAATTCTCTACCTCTACTGCCAGAGATGCTTTTCATCTCTCTCTTAGATAGAGAAGAGTTGGAAACCTCACATTCTGGACAGACATTGTTCTTAGCAGAGAATACTACATGGCATCACCAGAATGTTCAAGGAATGATACATGGTGAGATTCATGATTCACAAATTCACTCTTGTTCACACTTAGAGATGTCAAACTGTGATGAAATATTTAAAGGAGTGATGTTTTGTTTTGGCTAACAAATTTAATGCTGTGCATGACTCTATCAGCAACTGTGTACATCAATCTAATTACATAACATTCATGTTTAATGAGTATTGTAATGTTAACAAGGTTATCGATAAATGTTACATAATAAATGACATATATAAATGGTCAGTGAACTGAAGGTGTTCTAACAAAGTGATCCTTTTTCTTTGGAGGAATATTTAGGCATATATATTAATTTAAGCTTAAAGAGATAAGCTCCCTCTTTAGCTTTTCATCTTCAAGGAAAATCCAAATAAATTAAAAATGCAGCAAGTGCACATATTTCTGTTTATGAAGGGGCAATTTTACAATTTAAGTCTTCCCACAAAAGAATTTGGAATATTCCTGAAGATATATAGATCTTTATTTTTGTGATTCCCTGAGTTTTTTCACTTTGCATTTTAATATATACATAAAAATTGAACCCATTGATGGGATACGGTGCGATATTTTCATGTATGTATACAGTGTAGATTGAGGTAGTTGATCTCTTCCTCACCTCAAGCTCTTACTTTTGTTGGAAAATTTTGAAAAATCTGTTGTGGATTTTGAAATATACAGTTAATTGTTTTCAACACGTGCTAACCTACAGCAATGTAGTACATTGAAAGTTGTTCTTCCTAGCCAACTCCATTCCTGTCCCATCACTCCTGCACTTTTTCCAGACTCCAATAACTGTGATTCTACTCTCTTCTCTGAGGTCAATATATTTTGCTTTCGTTGTGAACATGTAGTGTTTACTTATCTGTGCTTGACTTATTATAGCAAGTTGTTTTTAACCTATAACTTCATTTGTTAATTATTCTCTCATTGTTCCTCTACTGCAAATAACAAAACCTTCATTTTCTGAATCTGTGTTTGAATAGTGGTGTAGTAGCATGATGAACTTAACTCCTGAGGGTGCAAGTTACAGAATTATTAATCAAATATATATAATTTTCTATCTCTACAACAATACACTAATAAAAGACCTATTAGAAAATTTCAAAGTACTAAAGAGAGCCTCAAGCCACAGAATAGAGACACCCTACCTTAACTGTGTATACTCAATTTTTTCCAGAGGTATTTCCTGTTATAAATAGCCTCAGATTTCTGTCTCAGAACTGAAGTGTCTTTGTGTCTTAAAATTAGCTAAATTTTGAAGGTATTGTAAAAGAAAAAGAAGCCTGAGGTATGCATCAAGGAGGACAACACTAGAAAAAAAGAGAAGGTTTTTTTCAAATTCCAGAAATGCCACCTGTTTATCTATGTATAACAATCAGCAGAGTGACATAGAGTGGTGAAAAATGATTTGAAGTCTAATCAGAAAATATTTCCAGGTTGTCAGGTAAAAGAACATGTTCTGTGAATATTAAAGAAATATTAAATTTTTATTGCTGCATAATAATACCAGATGGAAATTATGGTTTATTTAAGAAATCTGTGTCAAGGGTACCTATAAAAAGGATTTTTTAAATTTTTGTTCATGATAACAGAAATTATTTAGAAAAATACATGCAAATATGAATAATAGGCATAAATGCACATATTTTGCTGCTTTCATTACAAAACAATATCTAAAATGACAACTTTACTGATCTCTTTTTAGGTTTCACTGTTATAAATATGTATTATTTTCAAAATTGAAAAGAAAATCTATTTCTTATCAGAATGATGGGTGTTAAATTCATTTTGTTGTTAAAACTAACAGGACAGAAACAGTAGGCATTGTAAGGAGAAGAATTCAGAGAGCAAAATTTCCCATGATCGTGTCCCCAGTAGATGACCCAGAGCCCATGACTCATTGTGGAGTAAGTAAACCCTGAGAAAGAGGTTCGGATAGGAGTATTGAAAAACTATTGAAACAGAAACAAAATGAGTTGTTCTCCAAGGAAGAATGTGAATCTAAAATTGATGTCAGTATAAATGCATGGAGGATGGGACGAGACAGGCCCATATTATGGCCGTTGGTGGGCAGTTTACAATAGTTTATATATTTTATTACTACTTGGAATTGACACCAGGGCCTTCACACTGAGCTCAATTCTCAGTTCTTTTTTATTTTTATTTTGACATTGAGGCTCATGAAGATATTGAGTTGCTCCATTGCCCAGGCGAGGCTTCAACTTGCTCTACTCATCTCTAGCCTTGCAGAGAGCTGGGGTTACAGTTGGTGCACTGTCACACCTGGCCAAACTGCTAATATCAGGTTCTGTGATTTGTTGGCTGTGTTCCACCTATGCAAATAAATTTTCCTCCAACTTCACATACTTTTACTAAAATTTAGGTGACAGCCAATCAGGTATTGTTTTTAAATTTATGTTCAATTCCAAATATTCTTAAATAATAACCTACACACACACACACACACACACATAGGTATTACAAATTTTTATTTGCATTCACTTTATATATTCCCTTTAAAATTTTAAAATAATATTTAAATGTATGTACAATAGGAAGAGTTATTACTAATATTCTTCAGGATTTTTACAAAACACTTTACTTTCTAAATCCTCAAACCATTAATGTTTTCTTCATAACATCAGAAATCTAATTTTTTAAATTCTTATTTATAACAGCATCTTTCTGTTTTTGAAGATTTTCGATTGTTTACTACTACATTTGACACTATAATATCTTCCAATACAAGGCTTTCCACAACATTTGACTTTTGTAATGTATTTTCTGGGTTAATGGTACAGATAACAAACTTGTATGATTGCGGAATAATAAACTAATGTTTTCCAGTATTTCCATGAGTGAAGCCATTTCATTACAATGTGGATTTGGAATTTTTTTGAAAAGCATGATTTCAAATAGATATATTAATATCATTGATTCATTTTTCTTCTTCCCATTATTTATGCAGATGGTGCTTTAAATGCTAACACTGACATTTTGTGTTTTCCTTTTGGTTTTTGCCATGAAAACATGCTAGAGTTACTCTCCTTGTCCCTCATTGCCATGCCACTGAGGCATGGACCTTTGTTCCATGAAGCTTTGTTATTAGAAGACAACCCTGGAACTGGTGGATTTTTGATTGCTGAAATTAAAAAAATGTTTTTCTATTTCACTTTCCCTTTGGAGGAATTTTTACTTTACAAAAAGCTGCAAGGACATTACAGGAAGTTCCTGGTGTTATTCACTTTGCTTCCCATAATATTACCATCTTACATTACTGTAAGTATGTTCATCAAGCCTATGAAGTGAATACTGATGTATAATTCTCCAGTGTAATTTTATTCAGATTTAAGTAATTTGTCCCTGTTTACATTTTTCTGATGTTGAATTCAATCCAAGAAATCACATCATGTATGGGACAATTTCTTTTAAATGATTTAAGACCCCAAATATTGCTATCACAAAATGTGGCGATCCTATACTCTCCACTGTCAATGCTTTAAGACTAGTTTTGGAAACTTCTTTTATTTTAAAAGAGTGGGAGTGGTTATTTTATGTCTAAAATATTTTAATTCTAGAGTGATATTGCCCTGAGAACACCATGAGAAAGGAAGTGGAGAGATAACACTCTTAAGATTTTCAGATTACTGGAGAACTTTGTCTTCCTTTCAGTCTCTCACTCAGTGTCATTTTCTGTGAAACTGAAGCATCTGAAAAGGAGTGGGTGCCTGCGGGCTTTCTGATTTCTGTCTGTGTTTCCTCCTGCAGTCCTAGGCTAAACTGAAGACCACTGGATTCTGTAAATACTAAATCTGTAATTCTTTATACTATAAAAGATGGCTATTGACTGGTTCAGTGACTTTTTGGAATTCCTCGTAGACTAGTATGTTCTTATGCTTGTCAGGGAATGTGGTATTCAGTGTGTACACATGGGTTTGGAATAAACCTGACAATACAGAGGAAATAATGACTTGTTTATTTTATAAAAGCAAAACAGAAAAAAGGTAGAAGTAATACAGAATTTTGAAAAAAAGAAAGAAATCAATACCAGTTAATGTATTACATATTATTATCTTAGAAGTAGTTGTTCAACTTAAGGAAGCAAAAAACAGATACTAGTTGTACAAAAATATATATTTATTGATTTGATTAACATTTTATATTTTTTCTGTTGCCGTGGATATAGCTCAGTGGCACAATGCCTGCTGGGCAAGAATGAGGTCCTGAGTTCAATTCTAGTACCAAAAACAAAAAAATGATCCGCTCAAATTTTTTCTGTTGACTCTCAATGGGAGGCATAAAATCAGCTTAATTTAATTTTCATAAGCTGTATTATGTTTTATTTATCTATTTTAACAAAACAAGCACATATATGCATATCTAAAAGTCTTATGAACTTATATATGTATACTTAAATGCCTTTCAAATGATATGTGTGAGTATTCAACCATCATGTGAATCCTTGTCTACCTGTGGAAAATGACACCAAGAATTCAAGGTTAATCACTTGATTACTTATGCGAAAGCCTCTATGGGTAAAAAAGATGGTTTTAAAGTGAGAGAATAAGGGTGATTTGAAATGAGCATCATTTTCACATTTTCAAATGTGACCTTCATCACAGTCCAGGGAAATGAGCAGGTAAGAGGTATATGAACATCTCTGCTTTATAAGAAAGTCTTATAAATGTGGAGCACACACCTTGAGGAGATACACTCCAGCAGATGAAGTCACATTGTATGAATAATTGGCAATTGAATAATAAAGCCCCCAAACCCTAGCTGGTATCAAATAAGTTTTTATTTTTCCCTTGCCTACACAATTGTTGCCAATTTCTCACACAGAGGTCTGGGTACTCACTTCTGATACTTTATTATTTGCTGTTTCCTTCATCATTAAGATATCTTATTCCCACATGAACAAAACAATCAGTGACTTTACTCCTTACAGGTACATGGAGGCTCAAACAGAGTCACTGCTTTAGGAAGGTTATTGCTGGAAATGTCAATTTTCACTCTTTTCATGTTTATAATGCACAAAGGATTCAAATCTGAGGAGGGAATTCCTGTGACACAAACCAGATCACACATCTGTTCAACAATTCACCTGAACTTGAACTTAATATCTTTTTTGGGGGGGAGATGAATAATGGTTAATATATTGTGTATTGTTATCTTCAAAGTAGTTGCTCAGATTACAAGATATATGCATGAAAAATGATCAAACAATGAAAGCACAAACTTAATATCCTTAAGCAAGAGTTTCTCAACAGCAGAATAGGGTTATAAGACCTATCACACACTGATTCTAGAAACTCAGCCCTGAGCAGCTGCTTAAGCACAACATTTCTTTAAGTGACCATGAGAAAAATCAGAAATACACATTATTGTTATACAGTATTATTTTTATGAATTTCTATTCTGATTTTTAAGTGATTATAAAATAACCTCAGCACCCCTCACACTTGGCAGGTGATTGGTATGTATTTAGACATATTTCCATTAATGTTTCTCTTTAATAAATAATAAATTCATTCATTTAAATTTCAATTCATTTAAGAATTTTAAAGACATTTAATGAACACCAAATGAACTGCATCATTTTCTATTTGTGGATAAGGCTGCCTCAAGATAAAGCATGGCATATAAGTCTCCAGTACTTGATATCAATGCCATGCAAGGTGAATGAATTACATTTTTTTTCTCAAAATTTTCTTTCCTTTTCAGAATCTTCTCATTTTTTCACTCCAGGCTGCCACCTGATCAAGCTGACCTTTGAAACAGAAACTGTTTCTCTTCTAATAGTTGGATGAACTCCTCTCTCCATATTAAGCCTCTGTCTATTTCAAAGCATCCAATAATTTATTTATGCTTCAATTCTGCCCAAGGATGAGTTTAAATGGGGATGATTATAGTACTAGAAATTTGTGTGAAGCAAATTGTTCTCATAACACCAAAATTACATGACCAGAATTTAAGTTTCACCTTTGCTTTGAAAGTCATGCAAAATCAGAGCTTTGTAACTGAATTTGTTCTCCTGGGTCTTTCAAACAATCCAAAGATTCAGAAAGTAGTATTTGTTGTATTTTTGTTTGTCTACATTGCAACTATTGGGAGCAACATGCTAATTGTGGTGACCATTGTCTGCAACTCTGTTCTCCTAGAATACCCCATGTACTTCTTCTTGGTTTTCCTGTCCTTAGTGGATGCATGTGTTTCTTCTGTCACCACACCAAAAGTAATGGCCGACTTGCTCTGTGAGATGAAAACAATCTCCTTTGAAGGCTGCATGGTGCAGCTCTTTGCTGGACACTTCTTTGCTGGGGTAGAGGTGATTATTCTCACAGTCATGGCCTATGACCGCTATGTGGCCATTTGCAAGCCCTTGCACTACTCTTCCATCATGAACAGGACACTCTGTCATGTTCTGATGGGCATAGCCTGGATCGGGGGCTTCCTGCACTCTGTCATACAAATTCTTTGTACCTTTCAACTCCCCTTTTGTGGCCCCAATGTCATTGATCATTTCATGTGTGACCTGTACCCATTACTGAAACTTGCTTGCACTGACACTCACATCTTTGGTCTTTTGGTGGTTGCCAACAGTGGGTCTATCTGCATTATAATCTTTTCTCTGCTGCTTGTTTCCTATTGTGTCATCTTGTTCTCTCTGAGGAAGCACAGTTCTGAAGGATGGCAGAAAGCTCTGTCCACCTGTGGATCTCATGTTGCTGTAGTGATTATATTCTTTGTTCCCTGCATATTTGCATATGCACGACCTCCATCTGCCTTCTCCTTTGACAAAATATTGTCAATATTTTACTGTATGTTGCCTCCTTTGCTGAATCCTTTAATTTATACTTTTAGGAATAAGGAAGTGAAAAATGCCATGAGAAAAATGTGGAAGACATTGGTGGTAGTTTCTGATAAAAAATAAAAAGATAGACTAATATTCCTGAGGAAAGTAGATTAAAAAATATTTTATAGAATACTTGGAAAACAAATTCATCAACATCTTAAAAATATCTTACACAATGATCTAGTTGATTTCATTCCATGAATGCATGTAGTGCTAAACATATTAAAATACATAAATGTAATTCTTCACACAAACAAAATAATCATAAGAATAAACAGCACATGATCATCTCAGTTGATGATAAAGAAACATGTTGAAATACACTTCCATTCATGATTAAATCCATCAAGAAACTAAGTGTATTAGGATTAAATTTCAATACAACTCAGACTGTATACAATAAACACATTGCATATATCATAATGAATTTTAGGGAAAACTTAGAAGTATTTCTTTTAACACATGAGTAATACATATATGCCACTTTTTTCATTCCTGTTGAACAATGTGCAGTGGAAACTTGCTTCACAAACTTAAATCTTTCCACTTTTTTGTTCTCAAACTCAATTAGAGGAGAACTAAATCAATTTTAATGGTTAGGTTCAACATTGACCTTATGGAGAAATTTGATTCAGTTCTCATCCAGTTTGGTTTGTGACCAGATTCATGGAAGAAATTAAGTTCACAAACCAGGGTATCACTGTATTGGATATTTTAACTAGAAAAATTAGGTAAAGTAACAGGGAAAGAAATAATAGGAAGGAAAAATCAAATTATTATTATCTGGAGATGATATGATCCTATTCATAAAAGACCACCAACATGTCTCAAAAGACATTTAGACATGATTAACTCAGTAATGTGATAGAACACAATATCAACATTAAAAATCACTCACTTTTCTGTATTTCAAAAATGGTGATAGTGAAAAAGAAATTTGGAAAACAATTCTGGTCACACTCAATTCAAAATATAAAATACCTAGGAATCAATGTAAACAGAAAGGCAAATGGCCTTTACAATAAAATTTAAAGATCAGTGAAGTGAAAAATGAAGAACAGACTGGAGAAGATTCACAGATCAATTGCATTAATTTTTGTTAATTTTTGTTAAATGGCCAACAATTGAAATTATCTATTGATTTAATGCAATTCATATAAAAAATCAATAATACTTTTGGTAGAACTAGGAAAAAATAATCTTAAATTCACATGAGAATGGAAAACTCCAAATCATTCTTTACAGAAAAAGTACAATGTTGGAAGTATCATTATACCTTGCTTCAGACCGTACTACAAAGCTGGCATGATATTGGAATAAAGATAAATATAACATCAGGATAGAATATAGGACACAGAAATGAACCTGTGAATCTAAAAATATCTGATTCTCCAAAGAGTTGTTGAATACATATATTGGAAACATGAAAGCTTTTTCAATAAATACTGCTCAGGAAAACTAGATTTGTATGTAACGATAAAATGAGATCCTTATCTCTCACTCTGTATGGAAAATCAACTCGAAATGAATTGAAGATCTAAATATGAACTAGAAGCTTTGAGGCTATTTGAAGAAAAGCACTTCAAGATACAGTCACAAGCACTGGCTTCCTGCATAGGACTCCAATAACTCAGGGAATAGCAAGAATTGCAACAGGGAAGGTGTCAACCGTAATGCTAAATGAAATAAAGCAGACACAGAAAGTTAAATGCCACATGGTGTCTCTCAGATGAGAAACCTAAGGTATAAATAATGGAAGGAGCAAAATAAAAGATAGATAATAGGAAACAAGGAGGTAGTCCTGCAGATAAGAAGGTGTTTTGGAAATGTGGGGAGATGGACAGAAAATGAAAATAATTAAGATGTGTTAGAGACATGTACCAGCCCCACACCAAAACTGTATTCATTATGTAGGAAAAACATGTACTAACACTAAATGGGAGACATCGACCAATAAAGCTTCTATGCAGCAAAGAAACAATCCACAGAGTGAAAAGACTGTCTAGAGAAAGGGCAAAAATCTTTGCAACTCTTTTGACAGAGGTTTATTATTTTGAATGCATAAAGGACTCAAAAAAGCATATAACAAAGCACCAAGTAACTCAATAAAGAAGGTAAATAAAGGGAACAAAACATTCCCCTGAAAAAGAAATACAATTGGCCAATTATTATATGATAAAAAATTGCAGGGGCCAGGGATTTAGCTCAGTGACATAAGTGCTTGCCTGGTAGGTGTGAGGTTGTGAGATTGATCCCCAGTACATTAAAAAAAATTCAACAGCTTTAGGTCTCAGAAAAATACAATAAAAACTATATTTAGATTCCATCTCATTCAATCAAAATGGCTGTCATCATCAAGGAAAAAACAAATGCTGCTTAGTATTAAGGGCACAGAAGCATTTTCAGAAGTCATTGGGATTGTCAAGTATTACAGACATTGTGGAGTTTCCTCAGAAAATAAACAATAAAACTATCTCTTGACAGAGGTATGGTACTCTTTGGTATACATCTAAAGGAACTGAAAGCTGCACACTATGGAAATACTTGCATATCCATGTTTGTTGGGAATAATTCATAAATGTAATATTCAGAATCAGCCTAGGTACTCCTCAACAGAAAAATAAACAAACATAACACTGTGTATGTGCAAATGCAATACTATTCACCAATAGAGAAGAATGAAGTCATGTTATTTACAGAAAAATGGATGAAACTAGAGATCATCATGTTACATAAAATAAACAAGATTCAGGGGGGAAAATAACACATTGTTTTCACTAAGATGAGGAATCTAGAAACAAATAAGATGAGAGAAAAGTAGAAAGAAGGCTATGAAACAAGAGGAAGGTATCAGAGGAGTGTGATGAAGTTACAATGAGGGTAAAGAGTGGTAGGTGTAATTCAAGTATGCTACATGCTTGTGTGAGTACCCACAGTGAAAGTAAATAGCTTGGAACATTAGTATGCATTAAGAAAAAAACCTATATTGGAAAAATATACCACATGTTTTCTCTAATAAAATACATGAAAGTAAAGTACAATAGAGATCATTAGGCAAAAGAAACATGACAGGGCTTCAAGGGAGGTGGAGAAGGTAATAAGAAGGTGCATGACAGCAGAGCACATTATGTGCACGCATCAATATGTCACAGATAAATCCATTATGTTGTATGACCATGATGTGCTAATAAATATAATTTGAAATAAAGTTATTTAAGCTTAAAAAAGAAAATAAGCCTGGTCTTTGAGTTCCATACTGCATGGATGTGATATTGCTTTGGGCATGATAATGTTGCAGATTCAATGTGTAAAAACACCAAAGCAACAGCTCCTCAGTGATGGGCTGTTTCTGGTGGAGTTTTTGGAGTCAATTTCAAGTTTTCCGCACTCTCAGAGCCATGTCCCCCTCCATGAAACAAATCCTCCATGTCTTTCTACTTTCAGATCATCCCTTTAGCCATTAGAAATTACACATTTTTGTTTTAAAGTAATGTATAATTAATATTAGTTTCTGAGAGATAAAAGTAACAGTTGGATCAATATATACTTCTTGGTATATTCTTACCTCAAAGGTTTTTTTTCTAAGCAGTCCTTGTGATCCTAGTCTCAAAAGCATAAACATTTTCTGTTGAATCGGTAGATCTATTTACTAGCATGGAATGCAGTTTTGACATTTAGTACGTATGAGAGAACTTGCATTGTGGCAAGCACTGTTTGATTCCTGGATATTATGGGGGAAAAAGGCATCTTTGTGTAGGTCAAGAGAAGTAAAACAAGAAAAAAAGTGCTTCTTCTGTCCTAATTGTTAGGGGACATAATATTTTATGAACACTTGTGAAAACGAAGCAATAGAAAATTATCTTGGACAAGTATGCTGCTAGAACATTTCAAAATTCTGTGGAGAGAAGGGAAGCCTTTCTAGAGGTGTATGACCTTTCAGTAATACTGCTTTCAGTTGAAACTTCAGAAGAAAACTTTGGTTTCTTCATTCACCATTTTTCCTGAGACCATACTGTCAAAAGCACTTCTTGAGCATTAGGAAATTTCTCTGCCTCCATCTTAGTTGTAGTAGAAAAGTTGAAAATCTCATGTTCTGGAGAGACAATTTTGTCAGCAGGGAATAGTATATGGCCTCACCAAAAAATGCAAGGAATGATGCATGGTGAGTTTTATAGTTCACAAACTCACTCTTGTTATTATTCAGAAAAGACATCAAATTTTGTTGAAGTGCTAAACCTGGTGATGTTCAAAGCCTTCCGAGTTTGAGACAATGCATGGATCTATCAGAAACTGTGTACACTTGGACTAACTACGTAACTTTTTATCTTTAATGAGCATTATCCTATTAGCAGGGCTAATGGATGAAGAAGCAAATGATTTCTGGGAGCCCAGGGTTCATAGGTGACCAGCAGTGAGTGTCCAGGGCACAGCAGCTGTTATGATACAGTGTTCTTGATTTTGTTGTGCCAGGCAATGTTTGCGTACCTATTAATTTTAATCAAGTGAGATCAGTCTCATTGTCAGCATTTCACCTTCAAGAAAAATCTAACTAAGTAAAGATGAGGCAACTGCTTATATTTTTTGTGTTTGTAGGGAGTGAGATTACAATTTTTTGAGTCTTCCCAGCAATGAATATGAAACATTCCTGCATATGTATACATATTCATTTATATGACCCCATGAATTTTTTCACTTTATATTTTGGCACATACATACCAATTGAACAGACTGATGATGTACAGTGTGATATTGTCATATGTGTATATAGTGTGTATTCATATAAGCTAATTGATCTATTCATGCCTTCAAGTGCTCATTTTTTTCTCTTGGGAAAATTTCAAATACTCAGTACTAGATTTTGAAATATATACTTAATTTAATTATTTTCAGACCATGTTACCCTACTGAAATTTTAAATTTTGTTATTTAAGAAAAGATGAGGATGGAATTTTAAGTCATCATGGAAAAGTGACATTTGGAAAATTCTGGAAAACTAAGTTGATAGCCCTTTATGCCTCATTTCCCACATGTTCTTTGCTATTGCTTCTCCTTATCAGTTAATGATCAATATTTTATAATATTATTAATAATTTAAAATATTATTTGTGCATTATTATCTTTTTTAACACTAAAAATATAATAAAGATTTAAGCACAGCACAAGACAAAAATAAGATGGTAAGAATTGTTTGAAATGAGAACTCAAAGGATTGTAGATCGTGTTGATTGAATATTATTCCAGGGTGATATTCCAAACCAATGTGACAAGCAGTGTGATTCATGTCATGTGGTGCATATTAGATAGTTCTTCTGGGTCAGGACACATCTGTAATGTTTCAGTTAAAGACTTTGAGTGAAGTGTCAGAATACTGTGATTTTGAGAGTGAGGAAATTTAGGAAAAGAAAGAAGAATTCTCTGGATAGAAAGAATAATGAAATAGGAATGTAGAAAGAACTAACAATAGAAAAACAACATGACAGAAATTTGTACATACTTTTGAATAACAATCTTGATTATAAATGAAATAAATTCTCAAATTTAAACATAGAGACTGCTATATTGGATGTAAAAACAAGACTCAACATTTTGCTGCTTGCAGGAAACACACCTCATTGCCAAACAGACACAGACTTAAGGTAAAAGGATGAAAAATGACATTTCACGAAAATGCAAACTGAATGCAATAAAAAGGAGCTTCACTTTTATCTCACAAAGCAGATGTCAAATCAAAATTAGAAGAGAAAAAAACGGTCACTACATACTTGTAAAGGAAACAATTCATCAAGAAGTTATAGCAACTATGTCTCAATGAAAGTATTATACTTGGTTTTGTTTGTTTGTTTGTTATTTTTTAAATTTTTTGGTGCTCATCTCTTCTTTGGCCCCAATTTTACATATGTTTCTTTTCTGACCAACATTTAAGTTTTTAAGGTTTTCACCTCTGTTTTAGCTACTCATTCTAGACATGAACCTGATTATAATCAGCACACAATTACCATGCTATATTTTAAATGTAGTCTTGCCTTAAAATTTTCCTCCTCTAGATTAATTAATCAACTTTCATTGAACTCAGTTTCTCACAAACTTTAGCACATAGACAGAATGGAGACAAGTCTTATCCCAGAATTTGAGACTATTGACCACTAGTCCTGTTCTCAACATAGAATGTGTTCCCAACTGACACCTGACTACCTCAATCCCCATTCTACTACTCACTACTAGTTTGATATGGACCAAGTCCCTTAATTGTCACAAGAGAAACATTTTTATTCTATATCTTAGAGTTGCTATGAAGGTTAAATTGTTCATTATATGTAGAACATAAGAAACCATGACTCTCTACTGTGTGCATTATGATTATTAGTACTCAGTTTCCAAGAAGTCATGTACAACATTTAAAAATACTGATCCTAATGCTTTGCTTACCCATTGTTTAACCATATAACACTTTCAAAACTTGAAGTTCCTTTGCTGAATATCTGAAATTATATGAACACTGAGGATCAGAGGAATGCTTTCATTTTTATCAAAATATAGGCATAACAGCTCCAAATATCTTTAATAATCATAAAAACAAAATGAAATGTTCATAACACCTTGAATGTGTAAAGTTTTATGATGACAAAAAATAGAAATAAAATAAGACTTTAGTTATGATCAGAGTTGAAATCCAGAGATATAAAAATCAGATATATGTAAATCAGAGAATTAGGAGCAATTGGGAGGAGAAAAAAACCCAAATGTTAGTTCAGATGAAGATAGTGCTTTCCCAGGCAAAGGAGAATGTAAAATAACAATCAATAAAGTTTGCAATTATTATAAAGAAAGATTTGCTTCCAACCAGAATATAATTTCATTGTCATCACTAGTTCAATTGCACCCAGGTGTAAAATTATTTTAAAGTGTGTTTGTTTTTGAGAATAGAAAATCCAAACTTCATTAAGAGTCATCTTTGTGATCATTCAGAATTGAGATGGAGATAAATTACTGGCCAGTTTAAAATAACAATAAATTTTATATAGGGTAATAGAAGCATCCAAGTGTGGCGAGAAGATTAATAGTTTTTCTTCTGACTGCCACCTTTTATAATGTACTAGTGAGGTCCTGAAGAGACTGTTGAGTATTAGTCTCAAGTAGCTTTTATCTGAGAAAATGAGGTGGACCTGCATTGCTGTGGGATGGTGGCAAGGATGACCTATAAGCCATCTCGCCCATGAAGTCAGTCATAGTTACAAGGAGATGTCCCAGGAGGACAAATTCAGTTACAAAGTTACAAAAACACACATCAGGAAAGGCAGTTGAAAATCATGGCTACCCCAAGAAAGTTTTATAAAAGTGTGAAAGTTCTTTTTTTTTAATGAATTGAATCATTCTTTCTAAGAGAAAGATCTATAAAATAGTGCCCAGCCACAGATTTCACTCAGCACACATGAACACTAAATGTTGAAGATTTCTTTGTCAATTTATCAGGTTAAAATTAGATGATAAGTATATGAAAACAGTATTACCTACCTCACAGTGCTATCACAATGCCTAAGTGAAATGATACAATGGAATCAGTGACCCTGAATTTGTTGTCTAATGTACAGTTTAGATCCTATTATTCCTGTTTTCCTAGAGTGAAATTTGTGCTTAAAGAGGTAAGGTTCAAGCCTGCAACCAGTGGTTCATATGGGGTCTGACACAGAACTCCTGTCGCTATGTCTGACTCCTTTCTGCTGGATCAACAAGAAAAGAATCGAGATCCCTTTTCTGTCAAGAGTTTCAGAACAGTGTGGCCATTCTAGCATTTTTGTCCAACTAAAAACCATGCAAGCCTCTTACTCTTCTTTTTATAATTGAATTCAACATATTGATGAAAGAAGCAGAGCAAATGATGCAGAATCAGAAAGAGAAATTCCAATCACTCACATACGCAAGTTGACAGCAACCAGATAGGTATAAAGGGGGAAAAAAAAACATGTTCACTACTAGCCAGAACCTTGAGACTTTATGAATTATGTACACATTGTAACACAATCTGATCAAGTATATATCCTCAGGAGATACAGTTTTCTTATGAAGCTGAGATGTTAATATTCAGCTTACTTGCTCATCTCTCTGGATTATGGGGATCAAACATGAAAATGTGAAAATGTTGCCTATGATAATGTGCCCTTACCAGCTATAGTTATTTTGTGTTCATGTAAAAAAGCCAGTCATCCTACTGAAAGAAAGCTTTTCTATTAGTCATCCTGATAATTATTTTATCTCAAATTCATTTTCTGTTAGACACAGTTTAGACACAATCAACAGGTGATTGATTTTATACTGACCTGTTCATGTTTATTAAATGTATCAGTCAAATAGTATATGTGAGTAAATATTTGTATACATGTACACACATATATTACTTTAAAATAGATGAATAAAATAATTTGGTTTATTGTGAGAATTAAAAAAGCTAATTTTATTAATGCCACTTGCAGCTGACAAAAACAATTTAAAATATTAGTAAAACTAAGAAATACACAATTGTGTATAATACTATGTGTCCTTCCACTTTCCTTAAAACAACTGTTTCTGTAACACTTTAAGGTTCATTCCTGTGCTGAGTCTACATGGTAAGCTCCATAATCATTCACAAACTATCATCAAGGAAGTAAGAGTGTAAAATAAACGCTAAATGCTCATGGTGGTCATCCAGCACTGGCCAGCTTAGCCAAGGGTCAAAATCAGCAAAAGGACGAAGTGAAATGAGTAAGAACTTCAGCTCCAGGCTTGTGCGGACCTGGACACTAATTCGGGCTCTTCTCCTTGTTCTATGCATGGAAAAGCTTACTTACAATTCCATCCCCCTCAGGCTGTCTGTAGTTTAATAAGGATGTCTATGGATGGCCTTACTGCAAGAATCAGAGGAGCTCACATGGCTAAACACCAATGCAGTCAGAAGGGCAGAAGAGCGTAGTGAGTGGGAGAGAAGATGCTGTGGCCAATGGCACAGACCACAGGTGACAATATTTTTACACCTAATTCCTGTTTGGCCAACGGCCAAGACTGAGAAGTATTTTTTGTCTCCTGCATAGTTATAAATGTGAAATATATATATTTTTGACTGATCAAAGTGCAGAGAAAATGTTTTTGGCAGGCACAGCACTTTTAAATGTTTCTAGTAATCCTAGGAATCATGACTGTGGCCCTGACCCATGGTATCTACTACTGTGCAAAAGGATTATCACACAGAGCAAAGTGGAGAGGTTAGGAGGTGGAAAGGAAGGTGAGGCTCTAAGGCAATTTAATAATTAAGTTAACTGGAACCTCTAAAGTTTTCATTTGACACCACTATTACCCTTCATAATATCTTCATGAAACAATTAAAAACATCATTCTCCAGTGATATACGCACACCCTTGTTTATAGCAACACAGTTTGTAACACCTAAATCTTAGAAACAGCCCAAATGACTATCAGTTTATGAATGGATAAAGAGGATGTGGATTTTTAAAACAATGGAGTCATACTCATCCATAAAGAAAGTTAAACTTGATACATTTCTAGGTAAATGGATACAACTTGACAACATACTCTTCCATGAAATACATTGAACACACATATGTATGTATCATATTATTTCTCTGGTGTGAGAAACCAAAAGTGTAGGTAAGGAGCAAAATGTATACTAGATATTATGAAATAGGTAGAAATGGAAAGAAATAGGAAGAAATGTTCAAATGGGAAGGGAAATGGGAGAGGGAGGGAAAAAGGAATGAAGGGAAAGGAAAAGAAGAAAACAGAAGGAAAAAATGTAAACAAATCTTTTGTAAATAGAGAGGGAAAGTGGAGCTGAAGGGAGGGTAGATGAAAGGGAAAAGAAAAAGAAGAACTAAGATATATCATGCACAGGCACAATTTCCATGTGATGAATGAAATCATTGCGTGTATCTAAACTGTACCAATAAAATTAATTAACAAAAATAATTTTAAAAACTTATTTCTCAATTTCTTTTTTCTGGGATGTTCTAGGAGTAAAAGAATTTTTGTCTTAAAATATGTATGGGTATAAGCCAAACAACCACCGAATTTTCAAATCATTTCCAAAATTAATGTCAAAAGAGTAAACAAGATCAAAAATGCACAACAAATATTGTGAAAGTGAAAAGGGAAGAGTCTGTTCAAAATGAAAGAACATCTGGAATGGGAGAAAGGAGAAAACAAAGAAGGGAAAGGGTTATATATATATACAAGATAGATAACTATATTACTAATCTCTATTAGTTGATTAAAATGATTTGTTCTTTCCTTGTTTGATCATTTATTCATGCCTATAACTTGTAATCTGAGCAACTAATTTGAAGATAACAATGTGCAAATTATCAACCATTGTTAATCTATTTCTTTGGCTTGAAATTTTTTTATTATTCTTTTTATTCTTTTTTGTTTTAGAATAAAAAATGTTTTGACAATGGAGAATACAGTTTGCTTGTGGTTTATGATCAAAAAGTTTGATTTTAAATAATTTAAATCATGGTTGTTTTAAATGCAGTGAGCTATCCTGGATTAAATTCTAGAAGAACAAAAAGGCTAATAGTGGAAATATTAGTTAAATGTGAATAATACATAAATTATTTAAACATAAATAAAATCTGCTGTTTTACTAAGAGTAATATACCTATGTTTATCTAATAATCTTTACAAATTATGGCATTTTAAGGGGATAATATTAACAAAAGCTGAGTAATACACAGGATGTTTCTATAGTACTTCAGCAAAATTTATGCTAGCCTAAACTTATTCTAAATAAAATATTAACTTTAAAAAACAACTCGATGTATGCTATTAAAAAGTTAGGAATTCTCACTAAATTTCCCAGTACTCATAGTTCACTGGACAGTGTTCAATTTGTTCAAACACAAAATAGAAATAGTAACTTGTCAAACTGCATGATTTCTGAGAAGCAGTGTTTCAAAGGTGGAGATCAAAAGACTGATATGAAATATTGATTCACACATTATTTTTAAGCAGTTTCTACCTCTAAAAATTGAGTTGGAAATTGAAATGGCTATTTTTAAATATTATCTCTTCCTTCCTTCCTTCCTTCCTTCCTTCCTTCCTTCCTTCCTTCCTTCCTTCCTTCTTCTCTTCGTCTTCCTACGCCTTCTTCTCTTTTTCTTCTTCATTCTGGGGATCGGATCCAGGGCTTTTGCACTGAGCTGCAGCCCCTGTCCTTCTTAATTTTCATTTTGAAGTGGAATCCTGCCAAACCACTAGCTTGCCTAGGCCGGGATCAAATTTATGATCCTGCTTTCTCAGCTTCCTAGAGTGCTGAGATTACAGGTGTACACTATTGCATGCAGCTATACATTGTTTTTGAATAAAATGGCAAACTCATTACAAGCTAATCAAATATTCCCATTGCTATATTAACAAGGTTAAAACATATAAGGAATATAGCAATATATGTGCAGGGTAGTTGCCCTTAATAATAACTTGCTCAGTCCCTTCTCTCAAATAATGCCTAATATTTTCACTTAATTCTAAATTCACATTAGCCAACATCACTATACAGAAAATCTATTACTTATCTTACAAATTTTTGGAGAAAAACTACATAATTTCTTTTAGGTTATTTCATTTTTAACACTAGAAATAATCAGATGACAGTGAGCTTCTTCTGAGGGGTCAACAAGGAAGGGTACAAAGAAAGGAATTTCTTGAAATTGTCTACAAATAGGCAAGAATTCATCCACTGAGAGTTCAGGCTTATTCATTTATTCCTTTGGTTCTTACCTCCTTTAAGTTTGTTGTCAAATTGTCATTTGTCTCATTAATCCTCTGGCCAGGGCCCTGAGCAGTTTGTGTGGTCCCTAAGATACCATCAATGACCATAGTTTACCTTGTCAAAGCCTTTTGTCTTCGAGTAGAAATGACACTGTCTCAATTTTTCTCCCATTCTTCCTGGCATACCCTTATCTTCTAACAACTGTTACACAAAGAGAAGCACAACTCATTTAGCCCAAAGTCTCTGGAAATGTTTAATTCTCACCAGCAATCGCAAACTTGATCATTTTTAGTAGTTTGAATTCTGATTATATAATCTTTCAGGCCTGGGTTTTGTGGGATAAGTTGTTTTCTTCTGCATTTTAGACATCCATGTATAACCTAGAATATATACTCACTCCCAAAAGACAGGCAATCCAGGATCAAGCATTAAATATGTTTAAATTATGGGAGAAATATCTCTAGAAAATCAGTGAGTTTGTGAAAAGGGACATTTTGTGAGAAATGTAAGTTGAGAGTGTATAATCAGAAAAGACTCACATAGTGGAATGTGGCAGTATAAATGAACTGATGTTTTCTATGTACATAGAACATGTCTACTGAAACATAGAAGTACATGTGAGAAAAGGCTTCAATGCATTGGGTGCTTTCATTCTTCAAGGAAAAAAATCATTTAAGACTACATGTAAATTTCTTGTCTATAGCCATAAACGTAAGATCAGTATTTTATTTTGAGAATGTAGAACTGAAAGTTGCAAGAAAGTCCTAATTTTAAATTTTATAGTTGAAACGCTAACATGTGTCCCTGAACATATGATAATAAATCTCCATTAGTTTCAATTGAGTTCTTTGCAAATTGAAGACAATAATATTGAAACTACCTCTTTTCATACATGGATTAAACTCAAGTGTGCCTGTTAGATATTAAAATATTCATTTAACATAAATCCATGTATCACACATACAGAAGAAATAGCTCTAGAAACTTACCAAATGGCAATTAGTGAGATTAAATAAAATAGCTCTCTTGTTTCTGCAAAGTGTCCCTCAAATATTAGTAAAGGAGAAAATCCCCTTTCTCTATACAGAAGAAAAACTGAGGTGAGCAAGATTATATTTAAGAAATTAAGAACACATTAAAAGGAATTTCAAAATTCTTAGCCTACTTTTTTGTGCCAGTAAACAATTTACAAATAGGTTAGCAATTGTTTATTTCTTAGTTTAGAATCTGTTTCCTTTGTCCTTTAATGAATATCACTCTCCTTTTGCTTTACATATTTCCTTTGCCACAAATATAAAACAAAGGAATAAAATCAACAGTTTCTCACTCCCAAATGTCACCTTCCCAGACACTCATTCAAGGGATTCTACCCTCTTTTTTAGTTTTGCATCACTCTGGTCAAGCAAAATTTTAAAAGGTTCAGAGATCAGGTTCCCTGGAGAAGCCAAGTTCAGCCAAGTAAGATATGCAGGAAGTATTTAATAAGGTAGCTGGGAGACTCTGGAGTACAATGTGTTTTAGAATCTTCAAGCTGAAGATCTAGAGTTCTTTTCATTTCATATCCTGAGTCTATGCACATGAACATCAAAGCCTGGACAATACACCTGGCAAAAGGCACTAGCTATCAAAAGCATCCAACCAGTATCAAGTTACCAATAACCACAGTGACCAGGAAGGGATATTGTTCCTTTTTTTATTTTATTTTTTTCCTTTTTGTGAATAATATGTAAAATTTGTTAATTCTCTTGCACCACTACTAAGTTAGTCCCTCTTTGTGTGCACTATCATTTCCTGGCTTTGAGAATGAGCTAAGTTCTCTTCAGCAATCTCCTCATGGCACTTTTTAACTCTATGTTTCTCACTGTGTAAATTATAGGATTCAACACGAGAGTGAGGATTGAAAAGAACAGTCACCAATTTGTCCACGGAGTAGATAGCCACAGGATGCATGTAAGTCAATATGCGAGGTACAAAAAAGAGGAGGACAATGGTGAAGTGGGAGCCACAGGTGGAGAGGGCTTTGTGCCACCCTTCAGAGCCATGAGATTTCAGGGAGCTCAGGATGACTGCATAAGAGACAAGCAGCATGGACCGAATGAGTAAGCGCATGGCTCTACTGTTGCCTGCCACCACCATTCCCAGCCAGTAGGTGTCCTGCAGGCCAGGTTCAACAATTGAAAGAGGTCACATGAAGTGGTTAATGACATTGGAATCACAGAAGGGCAGGTGGATCAGGAAAAGAATTTGCACAGTGGCATGCAGGATCCCTCCCATCCAGGCCATCACCACCAACAGGTAACAAAGTCCCTGCAGCATGATGGTCATGTAGTGCAGGGGCCTGCAGATGGCCATGCAGTAGTCATAGACCATGACAATGAAGAGGATGATCTCCTAGCCCCCAGGAAGTGCTCCACAAATAGTGGCATCAGAAAGCCACCCAAGGAGATGGTCGTCCTCTGCAAGAGCATGTCGATGAGCATTTTTGGGATGGTGGCCGAGGTGTAGGAGGCATCTATGAAGGACAAGTAAGTGAGAAACAAGGACATGGGAGCAGACAGGGTGGGGCTGAGAGAGATGGTGATGACAATAAGCAAATCAGCCAGCACAGTAAATAAACTGAACAAAAAAACAAGGAAGAGTATTTTCTGCAAATGTGGATTCTGTGTGAGTCCCAAGAGAATAAATTCATTCACATTATTGGGAGGTGTGGGGTGATCCATTCAAGAAGTAACAATTTCTCCAGTCCTGAATTACCTACCAAAAGATAAAGATACAAAGTTAATCACTCAGGGTCATAGCCTAAATGTCATAGTACAGAGATAGGGTGGACACTATCTCTGAATCATGTGGAGCATGACTTTGGCATCCATTAGCTTGTAGTGCTTCGGTTGTTCTTTTTCACTTTCCCCATGATGCTGTCTCTTCAGATGCCTAATACTCTCGGTCACCTATAAAACACTCATAAAAATCAGTTATTGGATAATTTAGCAAGGAGATGCAGGGCTATGTACATAAGCTCTGAATACTCCATTTCCAATACCTTGGGACTTTGTTACAACCTTCCCTTCCCCCATGGGTCTGATCCTTCCTCCATATCTGTGAGTTTACAAGTTATAACCATGAGATATATGGTATAGATTGTACAGTATGGCATAGAGAAAAAGTTTACTACCTCTTCCAAAATTCACATTTGAACCCACGATTTTAAATTTTAAACTAAGACATGGTGAAGACTTATATTGCAAGAAAATCTAAGCAATCAGATGAGGAAAATGTGTAAATCACTGGGGACACACCTTCCCTGGCACCAGCCATACACGTATGATATATGTGGCTGCTTCCTCAGTGTGCCTAGCATAGTGCCTCGGATCATGTTTTCAATGCATGGAACATATAAGATGATGAATAAATACTGGACGAATTCCCACACTTCTACATCTCCATGAATACACACACTTCCCAGGTCATAAACCAAGGAGCTCAAGTATCTCGTCTTCTCACTCTGTTTATACACAATGTGTACCTACTTCATGAGAAATGTAAATAAACTTGTAAAAGGAAGGATACATTCCAGTCTAATAGTTTTGGCATATTTTATATTTTGACTTAGAAAATATGTTTTTGGTAAACTGACTTTCAAGATAATTACACAGGTAATTAATTTTGTTTGTTCTTCAAAATTACATCCCACAGATGGTTTAACATAGTCTCATTCAGTAAATTTACAGTTCCAATACTGGCCTAAAAAATTATCCTACATAGACTTCTCAATCTATAAAAATCTACATAGACTTCTCAATCCATGAAACCCTTGTTTTCAAAGTTCTGAAAATACAAATGACGTGGAATACAGGAAGAAACAGATTGCTAGATAAGATAAAGTACATATAATTTAAAAATAAATTAATTACAAGAAGTTTATAAGTACACTCACAACAACTATTTATTGGATGTTTACAATGGGAGACAATGTATGTTGCTTTATATGATTATAAAAATGTCCTAGCAATACCCTTCATAATCCCTCTTCTGATATTTTATTACCACATGGCAGCAATTCAACCATCTGCAAGAGAATGATCCACCCTACTTCTCTGTGTTTCTGCCCCATACATTCTTCTCTCTTCTTTGATTCTCCCATAGCGTTCATCATTCTTGAGTAAAGGATATTGGATTATTAAAAGAAGGGGAGGAAATTAGTCAATTTGGGAACATAAATATTACCAAGAAATGAAAAGAGAACACAAGTGTAACAGAAAGTATTCTGCTAAAAATGTTTCAGTTGAGGTTGGTGGTGCACACCTTTAATTCCAGCATTCAGGAAGCTGAGGCAGAAAGATGGCTGCCTGTTCCAGGCCAGACTGGGTAACAAAGTGAATTCAAGGCCAGTTTGAATTGTATAAGGAAACCCTGTCTTAAAAAGACAAAAAAAAATGTTTTTTTCTTTCCAAAGTTAAATGGGCAAAGGGCTTTATTTTTTACCTAAAATTAATATAGTACATATGTGAAGAGAAAATACAGAAACTTCATTACATTACCTTATTCTAAGGACAACTCCAAACCGGATGTGAAAAGAGAACAATGTACATGTATTAAGACTATGACAACACAAGTGATTCAGAAAGAACTTTAAATGGATAAAATTCATTTTGTATCTTTGACTTCACAATACTCCAATACTCTTCCTAACAATGAAACTTAAAGAAAAATATTTTTAAAAGAAAAATTTATAAAAATATGTTGAATGAGATTATTTAACACCTGAGAAAAATTATAAACTGGGCACTCTCCAAAATCAGAAAGTAACATATATAACAAAATAGATTATTACATACAATAGTATATGTGTAAATTTAACAGAGATTTTCAAAATTTGTAAAATCATAGAAAATACTTTTGTTGCCGGGCATGGTGATGCACGCCTTTAACCCCAGCACTCAGGAGGCTGAGGTAGGCAGAGTGTTGTGAGTTCAAGGTTGGGGAGGACTACAACGTGAGTGCAAGGCCAGCCTCAGCTACACAGCGAGACCTTGTCTCAAAAAGTTAGGACCGGTAGTTTGGCTCAATGGCTTATGCATCTGTCTGGCAGGTGTAAAGTTGTGAGTTCATTCTCTGGTGCTGCAAAATAAATAAAAAATTAATTAATTAATTAAAATTTTAAAAAAATTCTTTTGTTGTAATTCCAAATGGAAAATTTTTGAAATGCAAATTTTTAATATTGAGTATAATTCTACTTTAAATATATTTCAATAGTAAACAGAAGACCTCAAAATACTTTTACTTCTAAATATATGGAATTATAATTGATTCTGCAATTCTCAGAATGCAATATGCTGAAAAAAGACTAAAGTCTAGGTTGGTGGCAATGATGGGTGATTATATGATTTTTAGGTTCATTTAATCATCATATTCAACCCTTATGACTTCCATTAAAAATGTCTCACCTAAGGGCCAGGAATGCAGGAATGCGATTCTGTGGCACAGCACCTGCCTGGCAAGCACAAGGCTCTGAGTTCAATTTCCAGTACATAAATAAACAAACAAATAAATAAATAAATCTCACCTATAAACCTGTCTGACATAGCTCTGTGGTCAGGGTCCCAGACAGCTGTTAGTTTATGAAGAAATAAATGAAAGTTAAAAGATTAAAAATGTCAAGCAGCTCAGTTCCAGTTAGGCTTGGTTGATTTACAGATGGCACCACTGGAGGATCTTTTCTCTGGAGCCTCACCACTGCCACATATCGTGTTTATAGGCAAATTCTGAATTTTCTTAGCGGTGATTAATTAGACCTCAGGGGTGTTTCACTGGTAGACATTGCCAACAGCCCAATTACTTCATCTTACTCAACTGAACATTAAATAGAAACTTTTTTGGCTTTCATCTCTGTTAACTTTCTCCTTTAATTCACACAAAGACAAATCACTGCATGAAGAGAAAGCAAAACAGTCCTCTGCTAATGAATTTGGATATTTAATCACAAATTAACTTAGTTTATTAGTGAACCTAGTGTATTTGGCATTGTATAAATTAAACATTTAGGTAAATAACTGACTTTTTAAATATTAATGTATTTTGTTTTCTCATCAATTTCTCCTGCATTGATAAACATTTTTTAAAATATTGCCTTAGGTGACATACATTAGGTAATAATTGTGACACATATTACAACAGCAACACTTCATAACAGGAGTAGCCTACAGTGTTTCCTCAAAGCAGTCTTTCTCATAACAAATTTTGAAACTAGATTAACAGCTTCACGATGAAAATAGTTACATACTCGAACTATCTTCATAGTTATAAGATTTACCTTTCAGTAATTCAAAAGTAATCTAATAATATCCATATGAAATGGAAGAACAAGCATCAGTATTTCCACCTTTTAACATAGAAAACCAAGTCACAGAATCAGTATGTCTTCTATCTATGTAAAATAAAAGCCAAACCTCCTGAGTCCTGGGCTAGAGTCCTCATGCTTAGATTATTGTGTGATAACTAATGTGGTAAATAATGTTTATGCTGCCACCAATTGTGAGGTGCTTTGGAATTATCTATGAGCATAAATTCATATCAATATTTGAAATTATTTTTAAAAGCAAACTGAATGCAATTAAATCTAGGACTATTCCTAAATATGGCAAGCTCATTCACTCACATTCAAATATATTTTCTAAAGTAAAAGATAAAGAGAGAAAATGTACTTAGTTCTGAGTTGGTTTGAGAAAGCACAAGTGTTCTGAGCAGCATGATAGAAACTAGTTTAACAAAACAGATACTGAACACTCGGGAGGCTGAGGTAGGCGGAGCGTTGTGAGTTCGAGGCCGGCTTGGGCCACAACGCGAGCGCAAGGCCGACCTGAGCTACATAGTGCGACCCTGCCTCAAAAAACCAGGGCCAGGAGTTTGGCTCAGTGCCTTAAGCGCCTGCCCTGGCAGGTGCAAGGTTGTGAGTTCAATCCCCGGTGCCGCAAAAAACAACAACAACAACAAAAAAAAAAAAACAGATACTGAAACATTTGATTCATCTAGACACTTGAACGCTTCAGTGCTATGATATCCTTTGTCTTTCATCTTAGTTATTTTTCCCATTGGTGAAAGAAAATATCCAACACACAAAGTTAGAGGAGAGATTTATTATGGCTCACATTTTGTACAGTTTCAGTGCATAGTTGGCTTGTTCCAAGGCAGGGCGGCATGGCAGAGGGGCATCACAGAGGAGAAACAGTTCATGACAGGTAGGCAGAAGACAGCAGTCAGCAGCGGAAGCAGCAGCAACAGCAGCAAAAAAAAGACAAAAAAAACAAAAAAAAAACCTTTTTTTCTGTCCCTTTCTATTCCATCCAGGCTAGAAACATATTGATTAATGTCACCCTTACCTAGAGTAGGGTTTATAATACCGCACCCTTAATCTCATCCTCACACCTTAATCTACATTGACATTCATTAACACAGCTACCTTCAAAACTTCCCACCTATAAGCACATGAGGCTTTGGGTCTGGGGAGGGGGCTTGTAGACAGAATCGTAGTATCTTTCAACTCTAGAATGAAAGCAGAGTCCAACTGGAGAATGAACATTTGCTTTAACATGTATCATGCCTAACACAGTAACAGATTAAATCAATCCATGATGACCTATTACCTTTTCATCCAACTTCTACTAGAATAATTTGAATGATAAGTGTATAGTTTTTTGAGGTCCCCATAACCAAAAGTACATAACCTACAGAAACAAAGATAAGTTCAAAATACTGAGAGTTATTCATGAAAGACAATTTCCAAAGGAAGAATTTTTGGAGGTATAAGGTAAAGTCTGTTTTCAGAATACAAGAAGGAGTAGAAACCCTCTAGAAGGACAGAAATGCATATTTCAAAGTGAAAGGGCAAATGACAATGAAAGAAGAAAAATTAAACAGATCAGATCACATTTGGCAAAAATCCAGTGGAAATAATAGTATCATCGTTGACAGGTTCATGGCCTAAACAAACAAACAAATTTAAAAAATGGGTATTTCCCAGTGAATTTAAGGACAGTGTCATGCCCTTTAGTTAGTAAAGTAACACTTCTAAAGGCAAGAAAATGCTCAAACACAGAATTCATATTGTCTCAGTCCAATCCAAAAGTCTTTTCATGCCGCGAAGACATTTCCTAAGTTGTTCAAAAAGTGAAAAGTTTAGAGATGTGCTTGATTGCTAATTTGCTGCAGATAATTTCTCAAAACTCTTCCAATTTGAATTTTTCTTATTGAAATAGAAGCAAGTATAACAATATTTAAGGTAATAATAATATTATATTTTGCAAATGAGAAGAGGCTCAAGAGAAGGAAAGGTACTAAGGAAGGGAAAGGGATGCAAAAAGAATTAAAACACATTATATACATGTACCAAGTTACCATGATAAATGTAATCATTAAGTACTTAGGACACATACTAATAAAATTATAAATAAAAAAGAACATAGAATCACAAACCATGCAGCTTCTAAATGACCTAGATAAATTGCTTGTAGAAACAAGGTGAGCTATTTAAGGTCCTGGAATGAACCCCTGATCTGCTAATCCAAAAGCTGGTGTTCTCTTGGCCCAGAGTGATTCTATAATTATAATATATCTGCTAGCTATTGTTATATAGCAGGGTTCTCTGAGTTCTTCAAATACATGGCAGTTGTCAAGTGGAAGGTTAGATCTTTCTGTGTGTAATATTTATATTGTGGAAATGCACTACATCTTCTTAAAGATACAAAAGTTATCCACAAGAAAGGTTTATAATTAAGGTGAGTACATGATGATACATTCACCATAGGGAATTGGTATTTTATTTTTTATTTTGGTACCGGGGTTCGAATTCACAACCTGAATTGGTACTTTAAAAAAATGTATGTCAATTCTCGCTTTCCCTTCCTTTCCACTCTCTCTCCTTTTTCTTGTTCTTTTTTTTTTTTTTTGGCCTGCTTCAGATTCATTTATTTATAAATCTTTATACAGTTAATCATCACACATACAGATTGACAACCAGACTAACAGGTCAAAATAACATAAAAAACACGTAAGACAATTGTGCTAAATATAGGTACACTTTTAGATATCTTGCCCATGATGAATTACAGTAACTTTTTTCCCTATTTTTTCCTATTATCTGTCTTTTATTTTGAACTTTATTTATATTGAGTTCACCATATACTGCAAACATGGACCAAGCAAATTTAAAAATTAAAAGGAGATGGCTTATATGGTATAAAGAAAGAAAATTTAATCACTCTATATCTGAAGAAAAACTTATTTCGCAGCTAATCAGCTCACCTTAATCAGTCTTTCTTGCAGATAACTTTTGTGGCTTTAAGAAGTAGTGTATTTCCTCAATGTAGATATAACATATAAAAAGATCCAACATCCCAGGTGATAACTGCCATACGTTTTACTGAAGAAGTCAGTTAACTCTGTTATGTAACAGTATTTAACAGGCATATTATAATAACAGAATCATGATGGGCCAAGGGATAAACCATGCAATCTTTAAGTTTGTTTGTGTGATTTACTTCTGTTAACATTGTTGTCTCAAGGTGCATCCATTTTCCTACCAATGGTTCAAGTTATTCCTTTTTTATGATAGAGTATTGTTCCCATGTATATACATACCACATTTTCTTTATTCACTCGTCTGTTAATGCACAGATCATCTGCATTCAAGATTTAGCTATTATAATTTGTGCTGCTGTAATCATAGGTATGCACACACCACTATGGTAAGAAGGCTTTAAATCTTTGGGGAACATCTCTAGAAAGGGACTAGCTGGGTCAAATGGAGTTTCTATTTTTAGTTTTTGAGGAATCTCCATACTGATTTCCACCATAGTTGTCCTAGTTTACACTCCAACCAACAATAAAGAAGGATTCTTTTTTCCAGCAGCCTCATTGACATTTTTTATTGATGATAGCCATTCTTTCTGGAGTGAGATGGAATCTCAGCATTGTTTAATTTGTATTTCTTGAAGAGCCAATGATGTCAAACATTTTTTCATCTGTATTTATTGGTGGTTTGTACTTCTGAATCTGATGTGTCTATTCATTTCAGATACTCACTTTTAAATTGGTTCCTTAAGTTTGGGGGCCTAATGTTTGAATTCTTCATATATTCTAAATAATTGACCTCTTTCAGAGGAGTAGCTGACAAGATTTTCTTCCTCATCTGTATTTTCCCTCAGTTGGTGGCTTCCTTTGCTGTTTAGAAGCTACAATCTGATGTGATCCCATTTGCTAATTATTGGTATTATTTGTTTTTGTTCAACCAGGGTACTGTTTGGTATAGTTTTTTTTTTTCTTTTTTTCTTTTTGGTACCGGGGATCACACTCACAACTTCACACCTGCCAGGCACGTGCTTACACCACTGATCTAAATCCCCGGCACAAGTGTACTGTTTGGAAGGTCTTTGTCTACACCTATGACTTCAAGTGTTTTATATATTTTGCCTTCCAACATAATTTTTTTCTGTTATAATGTTCAGATATTTGATCCATTTTTATTTTAGTTTAGTGCTTGGTAAGAGATATGGGTGTAGGTTAGATCCTTAGCATGTGAAGAGCTGATTGCCACAGTAATATTTTTTAAAGAAGCTATCTTTCCTCTAGTAAAAGAATTTGGCCACTTTGTCAAACATAACATAGATGACTCTGCCTGGAATTATGTTTTTATCTTATATCTGGTCCATTGATCCACAAGTCTGTTTTTGCCAATGTCATAATACTTTTTTTTCACTTTGACTTTGTAGAATATCTAGAAGTCTGGGATCACAATGTCCTCTGCCTTGCCCTTGTTGCTTCAAATTGCTTTGGCTCTTCTGGTTCCATATGAATTTCAAGACTGCTTCCTCTATTTCTGAGGGAAAATGCTATTGGTATTTTGACTGAGATTGTGTTAAATCTGTAAAGTTTGGAGGTGTGGCCATTTTGACTATACTGGTTCTGCTTATCCAGGAACAGGGGCTATCTTTCCATTTTTGGATACCCATTTTGATCTCCTTTTTTCACAGTTCTATAATTTTCATTGTAGTGGTCTTTCACTTCCTTGGCTAGGTTAATTCTTAAGTACTTAATTTTTCTTGATACTATTGGGAAAAGTGTTTTTTCCCTAATTTCTCCTGGTGACTTGGTTGTTGGTGTATAGGAATCATATTGATTATTGGGAATTGACTTGAATCTTGTTACACTACTGAATTTAGATTATTTTTTATTTTTAATTTCCTTTTTTCTTTTGTTTTCTCTCCTTTTTTTTTTAATTGTAAGGAAAGGTTCATTGTCTTGAATTTTAGGAGATTCATGATTGGGGGCTGCATCTGGCAATAACTTTCTTTCAGGTAATGTTCCAAGAAGAAGCAGGTTCACATACTAGAGAAGGTGAGTGCATGTTTGTGTATGCATGTGTCTGTAGCAATTTTTAAAGAAGATTCTAGACTATACGACTAAGAATACTAATAATATCAATATTTATTATTGTGTTGAAAAATATTCTTGTTTTGTTATTATATTTTTCTTAATCATGAATATTTTCACATGTGTTTTCAAAATTGTATTTCTCAATAAAGATTTTAATATAATAAATTTATGTTTCTTATTACATATAATCAAAATAATTTTATAAATCAAACCATAAACAAATACTATGCCCAAAAAATTTTATATAATAAAAGCATCAAAGAATATGGAATAGGAACATTTTTGTTTGAGGTTTATGCATATGCTCTGTGATTTAGTCATTTAATTTTTCTGAATTCTCTTTTTATTTCATACAATTAGAACAGTAGATTTCAGTGTTGTGAGGTGGTCGTGGTCTTGTGAGTAAAATAAAATTTCACATAAGTTTAAATTAAGTTCTAAAATAACTAGACTACTTCAACACAACAGAACAAAAAACTCAATGTAATTTTAAAATCAGAGATACTGAATGTGTGCTGAGATAGTTGGTGCCTTTCTTCTAGATTACGCCCCATGCTTAGATGTCAGCATGCAGCACAGACTTCTGAGTATCCACTGCTATAATTTGCTACAAAACAATAAACATTCTGATCTAAATGCTGCCTTTCTAGAAAACAAAAAGTGTAATGCGTGATGCTGTCCATTGAAAAGAGTATCAAGTTTGATTCTAAAATGCAGATCAGATACTAACTTATCTCTGACATTGGGCTGTTTCTTTGACATGTTCGAACTTTGTCTTTCCTTCATCTATACAACAGGAATGACCATAATAATATTTACATTGAAAAAGTGTTTTAAAGTCAAATAAGAGACCTAAGAGAAGATTCAAAGTACAATATTTTTCACTTTCCCATGGATCCATGGTCAATCATGGCCCAGAAATTCTAAATGGAAATTTTCAGAAGCAATTTATAAATTTTATTTCATTTTTTAATAGTGTGAAGAACTCTTACACCATGTCCTGCTGTCTGACTTGTGACACAAATTATCTCTTTGTTCAGCATAACCACATGGTCTAAATTATGGGTCAATTGTCATGGTATCACAGTGCTCAAGATCGTGTAAACAGTAATGATGTATACTGGTTTGCACTGCAATAGTTTATTATAATTCATGGTTAGAATTTTTTTATTTTGTTATTATTGTTAATCAGTTTGAAGTGTAAATAGAAATTTTTGATGGATATGTATAGAGGGAAAACACAGTATATACACAAGGTTTAGTAATATTCACTGTCCTCAGAAACATCTCTCCATTGAAAGATCTGGGAACGTAGGGTCCACAGACAAGGAGGACAACAGTGATGGATTATGAAATTGTAAAGATAATAAAATAAATAACATTTTCATGAGATTACTTACTATCTAAAATTGTGTTTCTGTTTAATAACATTCTAATGGCATTTTTTACCTCTGCATTCCTTGCTGTGTAGATGATAGGGTTTAACATAGGTGTGACCAGAGTATAAAATACTGCCACTAGTTTATCCATGGAAAAGCTGGCAGCTGGTCGCAGATACAAAAAAATACAGGGACCAAAGAACAAGACAACCACTGTGATGTGGGAGCCACAGGTGGAGAGGGCCTTTTTCCTCCCCCTGGAGCTGTGAGTCCTTAGAGAGCACAGGATGATTGTGTAGGATAGCAACAACATGACAAAGGTGATCAAAGCTGTTATCCCACCATTGGCAGCAACCAAGAGACTAAGGAGGAAAGTGTCAGTGCAGGCAAGCTTTATCAGGGGGAAGATATCACACATGAAGTGATCTATTGTGTTGGGGCCACAAAATGGGAGCCAGAAAGTAACTAGAATCTGACCAATGGAGTGAAAAAAGCCCATTGTCCAACACACCCCCACCAGGATGCAGCGCATGTGGTAGTTCATCACGGTCACATAGTGCAGAGGTCTACAGATGGCAACATACCGGTCATAGGCCATGACTACAAGAAGTGCAATCTCAGAACCTCCTAAGAAATGTTCAAGAAAAAGTTGTGTCATGCAAACATTGAAAGAGACAGTTTTTGTGTCAGAAAGCAAATCAGTTAGCATTTTAGGGATTATGGAAGAGGAATAGCATGCATCTATCAGAGATAAGAATGCCAGGAAAAAATACATTGGGGAGTCCAAAGCCTGGCTGCAGATTATAGTAAAGACAATGAGCAGGTTTCCTGTGACCGTGACAATGTAGATGATAAGTAATACAAAAAACAGAAATTTCTGCATCTCACAATTCTGTGTCAGTCCCATTAGAATGAATTCAGTCACATTCATTTTGTTTTCTTCCATTTCAGTGCTAATGCTGAATTCAGACTTGGTTCATTAACCTTTAAAAATAAAATCCTTTATAGCTAATGTGATGAGTCAACATATTTTGGGTTATCAGGTAAGTCAGAAGAATTTAGTAAAACTTATGGTATTCCAGAAGAGAAGAAATACACTATGCTTTGTATTTCATAAAAAGAGATTAGATCATCTCTTTGCAGCTGTGCAATTCAAGTTCTTACAGGGTTACCGAAACCCCCTTTACGCCACTGTTGACAAGCTTCACTTGCATACACAGTTGATGTGTAAAGTCTAATCCACCCTGTCTTCTATTTAAAAATTCTTAAATAAGCATCAAAGAAACTGACCTGTGGGAGGGAAGGTATAAGGAAAAAAAAAAAAGGATTCAAGAGTCATTACATACCTGTACCACTTCCCTACGAGGAATGGAAACATGAAATGCAAACAACTGCTAATTTTAAAAAAACTGTAGTTGGTTCAGAGTCATATGCTTCATAACTTATTGTGCAAACATTAATGAACTGAATACCTACACTGGAGACACTTTAGTTCCTCTTTTGTCTTTTCTAACCACAAAACAGAGTTACAATGACCCATTCCCTCCATCTTCCAGATATTGCTTTATGCCTGTCATCCTGATGGCCACCCCAATGATGAGTTTCAACAGGCCCCCATTCCCCCAATGCATGTTCAGTGGTAGGTGAATATAGGGGTGGAGGGGAGAAGACAGACTTTTTCAGGCATTTAATTGGCTGATGGCAACACCTCAAGCAGAATGATGACACGACCTGTCAGATGGATCATTTGGGCCACCACATGAAGAACAGGGCTCAGAGGAGCAAAGTAGAATCAGGGACACTAGTTGTCACTGTCATTGTGACAGATGAAAGGGAAGGTGGCTTGCACAATGATGATCATGGGGAAATAAACAGATCGTGATGGAAAATCTAAACAATTTACTTGATATGAAGTGTAATCCTTAAGCAAATGCTGGCTCAGTTGTGGCTTCTCCTTGCCTTGATGTATGACAATGCTTTCTTCAAGTGATATGATCAAAAAATGGGAAGTAATTTTTACTCTTTTACCTGCTTATACTCCGTACCAAACAAATTAAAATAACCCTATGTCAGCTGCCTAATTTATGCCTATTTTGTGGCAGTTAGTGAGTTGGTCTCACTTTCATTCTCACAGTAACTTCCCAAGCCATGATCTTGTTTAGAGAAAATATTCAAGAATTCCAGAGTTTACCTACATTTCATAGAATTATTACTTTCACTATTTATTTCAATATAAAGCTGGAATTTCAGCCTACTAAGTAACAATGAACAACTTCCTTCTCCTATTTTTTCCATCTGTGAAATGAGGCTAGGAATAGTCTTTGTCTCAATGTGGATATAATCTGCAAAAATCTCTTTGGAAGAGTAAGCCATCATTATGAACTCTGAAAGAGGGATAGCATGAGACCATGAGACCATGATTATTAAGGCCACCATGTTCTTCCTATAAGACAAAATAAATTATTTAAAGCAATATCACTTTTCTCTATCATTTATCTGCCTAGGTTTTAGCCAGAAAACATCATTGTTTTCTTCTTTACCATAGTGACTATAGGTTATTTAACACACACATGCTTTACATAAACTACACATCAGACTCAGAGATTAATTTTGACATTAGGTACAGAGAAAGTGTTTGCCACACATTATAACTTTTCTACAATATATGTAAAATATGATTTTCTGGCATAAACATATTCACTTACAAGCTTTGTTATTCACTGAAACAATTCTCTGTAAATATAATGTCTTCTACTTTACTGCTCAGCAACCTCTCTTCATCATACACACACACAAAAATGTCACTTATTTGTCCACACTTATCCATCACCTTGTAAAACCTCTAGCTTTTTTATGCTGGAGATAAAAACAGTATTTTAACTACCTAACCTGGGAACATCCACCTGAGTTTCCTTCTTATCGTTTCAAAATACAAATGACTGTTTGAGGTTGAGAAATTGAGACACAAGAGGTTAAACTTGTGCTGTAAGACTGGAAGATAAGGAAGAGCAGATCTGAGACATAGAATCCAAGCCCCTGGCCTCAGGGTTTCATCTCAACTGGACTCCACATTAACTCCCAAATGACAACTTGCCTAAATAGCATTATCTTTCTTTCTTTAGTCTCATCCTTCAACAAAGACTTTAAAAACCTGGTCTTTCATCCTACCTTACTGAGGCATAAAAAGGCTAATTTAAAAAGCACTTGGGAATTTAAAAGACGTCATCTCCTCAAGATCTTCTGAGAATTTCTCATCTTCACTTTCAGAAGTATTAAGAATTATCAATTTATTTATTTTGCCAAATCAGTTACTATCACAGTGCTGTCCCAGCTCAAACAGTATTTCTAATCTGCTCTAAATTCACTATTAAATAAAAATACATGTTAATTATGCAGTATTGGAAGCTACTATCATATTAACTATAAAATGACTCTAATATAAGTGCATGATTTCATATTCACAGATAGAAAAGCTAAGGCAGAGAATGGTTTATTTCATGTACCCAGGATAATACAAGTAGTTAGTTATAGAAATGTAATTCAAAACATCCCCTTTCTTAGATAGGGAGAATTAATATCATTAAAATAACAATTTTACTAAGTCTATTATCTATAGATTTAATGCAATTCCAATTAAAAAACCAACAACATTCTTAGAACAAAAATAAAATCCTAAATTTTAAATGGAACTAGATAAAAACTGTAAGAGCCAAAACAATACTGAGGAAAAAAAAGTGAAAAGGCAGCATAATTCTCTATTTCAAGTTATATTATAAAGCTAAAGTAACAAAAACAGTAAGGTGCTGACATGAAAACACACCAGTAAACTAAGGGAATGGGACAGAAGACATATAAACAACCCCATGAAATTTCTGTCTTTGGATTTTTCAAACTTCTTTTATTAGTACATGTTTCCAGTGCATGCAGTTTACATTCACCTGGGGGAGTGCATGCATGAACCTACAGTTTGTTTCTTTTTCAATCCCTTTCCCCTTTTCTCCCCCCTACACTCCTTTTCTAACTCCCCTATATCTGTTTTCATTTTTGTTGATATTGTTCATCTTAGCTCATGTTATTGCATCTAATGTGTACATTCATTGTGATTGTTTGATTTTTGATAAAGGGGACAAAATCGTACACTGAAGAAAAAACAGCTTCTGCAATAAGTGATCCTGAGAAAACCAGTTATCCACATTCATGGGATTTAGACTAGATCCTCATCTACTGTCCTCTACCAAAATCAAATCAAAATGGGTCAAAGTCTTAGATATCGTCACTTGGATAAGCTAGAAAATAGCAAAGGGAAACACTTCAAGCCATCAGCACAGGCGAGAGCTTCAGAAACAAAGCTTCAATAGTACAGCAAATAATATCAAGAATTAATGAATGGAATTGCATCAATAAAAGGAAACAATCAACAAAGTGAAGAGATAACCAAGAGAGCATATACAATGTCAGATAAATTAGTGTTTTATCTTGTACCGATACAAAAGTATCAAATAATAAACCATCCCAGACTCAGTAGTTTAAAATTTAATATTCCTCATTATAATTGACTGCAATGTGCTTAAACCAGGAAGGACACAAAATAAAATGAAAAAAAAGGTGCTATTGTCGCTGAATGGGAAAACAAGTCCTTAGTATTGGGAAGGGTGTTTTTTGCAATATTGTTGAGTGTAGAAACATGGAAAACAGACAATAAACTTGATAAACAGCATTATCTTCTGGGCAGAAGTGTAGCCCAGCTAACTGCCTCTAATAAAACTCAGGAAGAAACAAATACATGTGGGACGGAGAAATGCAGAACAGTGCAAAACCAGGATTTATTTGATTCTAAAAATAAAACTGCTTCTCATCTGTAGCACCTCCAGGAAACTCTGCTAAAATGAAGAAACATATCATTTCCTGGAGGAATAAACCTCAGGGTACTGTAGGAAGACTATGTTAATAGACAGAAAGAAAACTGACTGCAGAGCACTTTGATAACAGCAGAGAAATACTTAACTGGTCTTTCCTAAAGGTCTTTAGTAGACACACAAGTCTCCTGGTTGTTGGGTACAGGTCCGCCAGATTCTCACTCTAAGCAATAAGGCTTGTTTAAGTGTTGCCTGTTGGATAGGTGCTGTTTGACAGCACTGGTGTGAGGCTATTATAGGGGAAAAAACCTAACTCAATGATATTTGTGGAAATCACTTTTATCTCATCAGATGAACTCCAATACTGTTTAGAGGAAACTCATAAAAACTTACAGTAGTTACAAGAGTGAAACAGTTGTGACAAAAGGTATATGTCATTTTGCTTCCAAAAGAGATAGAAAACTTATGCCCCCCAAATTATAGTCTCAGTACAAAAAAGTGCCCTGGTCATTTTTACTAACCATTTTTAATTTATCAGTTTTAAAATATGACTTATCTGAAAAGTCTTGAGGTTTTTACATTTTGCTTTTTCTGTTTCTAGGTAAAATTGATCAACCTATCCTATGTTTATGGTCATTTTTTCCTTCTCCACGTTTCTAGTTTCTTTTTTCAGACACTAACCTACAAAATCTCTAAAGTTGAGCACCACACTTTTATCACTTTTATATTGTTATGATCTCTTATAGTTCTAAAACATAATAAATCATAATACCATTGTATAAAATGAGTGAATGAATTTTCCTAAAATTTAATGTAGTCACTGCTAAGAATTCTATGTACAGGTAATTTTATTCTGAGCAGTGACACAAAGACACACCAACAGACACATGGAACAAAGGAACAATGTGACTGAATTGTGCTCTTTGGGCTCACTCAAGCCTCCAGGTTCAGAAAATATTCTGTGGTATATTCTTTTTAATCTATGTGGAGACAATAGCAGGTGACCTTCTCATTGTCATAACTGTTGTGTTCAGCCCAACCTTGGATGACCCTATGTTTTTCTTTCTTGGCTACTTACCATTTATGGATGTCATGTATTCTAAAACAGCAACCCAAAATATGATCATAGACATAGTCCTTATAAGGAAAAACATTTTCTTTAAAGCTTTTATAACTCAACTTTTTTTCAAACATTTCTTTCATGGTGCTGAGAGTTTAATTCTGGTTGTCATGATCTACACAGCTACATGGTTATCTGTAAACCCCTGCATTATGTGACCACCTTGAATCAACATCTCTGTGTTCGGGTATTGGTGTTGGTCTGGGCTGGAGGTTTTGTGCATGCTGCAGTTCACCTTCTTTTTGTTTAAAACCTTGCCTTTTAAAGTCCCAAAGTCGTTGACCACTTCATTGGTGACATGTAGCCCTTATTAAAACTTGCAAGCATGAACATCTATGTTATTGGCCTTGCAGTGCTGGCCAGTGATGGAGCGATCTATGTGATCATCTTTGTGCTCTTATTAATTTCCTGTGGAGTTATTCTGCATTCCCTAAAGAACCTGAATCAGGATGGGAGGAGAAAGGCCTTATTTACCTGTGGTTCCCACATCACAGTAGTTGTCTTCTTCTTTATTCCTTGCGTTTTTAGTTATGTGAGGCTTCCTTCTACTTTACTCATCAGTAAATCCTTGACCATGTTTAATACTGTTATCACCCCTACACTGAACCCACTCACCTATACTCTGAGAAATGCAGAGATGAAAAATGCCATGAAGAAACTCTGGACTAGGAAACAACACAAATTATGTAGCAGGAAACTGTATCATTTATGTTCTATGAATTGTTGTTTCTTTAGGGGAACCCACGAGTGATTATTCTATTATGCTTAATTTTCAATCAGGTTTTCCATCTCTGCACAATGGAAAATATCTATTATGTGGATTCTTCCAATGATAAACATACATTTTACTATTAGCATTTTTTAGGAAAACAGATGAATTTTGGAGTTAAATGTTGCTGTTGAGTCTATAGATTTATGTGCCATAATTAAAGTGGTAATGTTTTTACCTGATGAAAAAATTCCCTATGTTTCTTACATGAAGAAATTCTTTTTTCAGAGTTACTATCATCATGACAGATATTAAAATAATAAAATAGGAAATAATATGTAAATGTGTGGTTCCTTCTTTGTTGTGTAAATTCATAATATATATATATGTATGATATTTGAACAGTGTATTTTTGCATTTGTAAGATGGTTTCAATCTATCATTTTGCACATATTATGATTGATCAGGAAGAATTGTTTATTCTAAAATTAGTCATAGAGAGGCAAGTATAAAGACCCTAAGTGAACATATGTGATATATGGAAACATAACTAAATGTTCCTTCTCTCCCAAATAGAAAGCCTATGAGCTTCTCAGGTAGAGTAACATTGGTGTCATACTTTCATAAAAAGATGCTCTGGTGGAAAATCATCATAGCAGATTAGAGCTAACAGTGCACTGGAGTCACTGGAAGAATAATCACAGGAACTTAGCATATACAGGGACTCAGGAAAGAAGAAGAATAAGAAATCCTAATCCTGGAAGGCAATGTGTTGTAGAAATGCACTGGGTGGTATCACTACCAGCAGCACTTCAGGAGGGAAGCAGGGATGGGCAGATAGTAGCTTTGATAAGTGTGATCTGGGGGTAGAGAAGAAACAATGCAGCAGCACAGAGAGGGTACAACACCATCACTACACTGTTGCCCTAAGCTCTATACCTGTGATTTACTCTGTCCTCATCTCTATCTTCCATCCTACATAGTCTAGATTGCCCTTAGGATCCTTTCTGCCATCCATTAAACCCTGCGGAGCTATGAACCCAATTAATTCCCTCCTGTAGATTTCAGGATACTCATGAGTTCCATGCAGAAATGCCCTTCCCTTCCAAACTCTAGACACCACTGAATTTGTAAGCTGTAGAGCCTGTGAGAAGTGTGAACAGAGCTAAGAATGTGCAGAGTGTCAGAGAGAAACGGTTGGATCAATGAGAGCCACGTGTATAACCTGGAGTAGTGTAGAGAAAACAGATATAAACAGCTTCAAGCATTACCCTGGGAAGGAAAGGACAGAGATCAAAAAAGTCCTTTTCCTACCCCCACTCCAGAAATGAGCAGAGATCCAGGTGCTTCACCAATCCCACTCTGCCTGCCCAGGTAATGAAAAAAAGATTGATGATGTCAGAGAGAAGGAAAAACTTAGCACTTAAGATGCCCACTGGACACACCTGAAATACAGCAGAGCTCTGCCGGAAGAAAGAACCATTGATTTGTTCATCAGTCCTCCAGGAGAAGACCATTTATCTTTGTGCCTTTGTGAGTTTTTCTGGCTTTCTTTTCCATTTTCTTTCTTTTCATTTTTCATTTGATATACACATGAGAGTTGATTATATTTGGGAAATGAACTGTAAGAATCAACTAGTGCTTTTGTTTAAACATACAAAAACAATAGGCATACTAGGAAATGTGGTAATAAGACGCAGCCCAAAACTTCTATCATCTGAAAAGCTGATCTCACAGGCACTGGAGTAAAGAAGTTACAGGCAAAGAATTCAAAAACCAGATGGTTAAGAGGTTTGAACAGATCGAAGAAAAATAGACAATCATATCCATAAATTGTCTAGCAAGCTTAAAGGGGATGCAATTAAGCAGATAAAGGTATTAAATAATAAAATATTCAGATTGCTTAAATAGGATACAAATAATAAACTAAGTTACAAATGACATGAAATTATGAAAAGCACTCAGCAGGAATCCAGGTTATAAAAAATTCAATTGAAAATATGGATAGAAAACACAACCAATTTGGCTAGATGTGGTGGAGCACACCTACAACACCAGCATTTGGAAGACTGATTCCTGAGGATCACTATGAGATCAAAGTTAGATTGGGTTACACAGCATGTTTAGCACCACCTTGAACTACATAGTGAAACCTAGTTTCAAGAAGAAGAGGAAGAAGGAGAAGGAGAAGGAGAAGGAGAAGGAGAAGGAGAAGGAGAAGGAGAAGAAGAAGAAGAAGAAGAAGAAGAAGAAGAAGAAGAAGAAGAAGAAGAAGAAGAAGAAGAAGAAGAACAACAACAACAACAAGAAGAAGAAGAAGAACAAGAAGAAGAAGAACAAGAAGAAGAAGTAGAAGCAGCAGCAACAGCAGCAACAATCCTAAAGTTTGAGATTATAAATCACCCTCAAAAACTATTCTGCTCAAGAGCACCTGAAAAAGAAAAACACACCATGAAAACTGGATTCAACAGCAGCTGGACACCAAAAACAGAAAGAAAAAAGAAAGTTTTATTGTAGATTACTTGGGACTCAAAATGTATCAGGTAATTATTCACCAAAATTTTAGCAGATATTTCCAGATGTAAGGAAATAACTCAATTTTCTGGCTTAAAGAATCCCAAATGCCATGACCAGAAAAGAGCTCCATAACATGTCATATTCAAAATTCTAGAAATTCAGAGCAAATAAAAATACAAAAAGCTATTAGTCAAAAACATCAAGTAATTTAAAATGCAAGCCTATCAGAATAATGGCAAATTTCTTACCACAAATCTCAATAGACAGAAAAGCTTGGAATAACGTTTTTCAGACCAAAAATAAAGGAAAGAAAATGTTAGTGAACACTTTCATATTCTAACTGCTGAAAAAATAAAAACTTTCCATTATAAGAAATCCTAAAAGAGGCCTGGGGATTTAGCTCAGTGGCATAAGTGCCTGCCTGGCAAGCACAAGGTCATGAGTTCGATTCCCAGTACAAAAAAAAAATCCTCAAAGAATTCATAACTGCAAAATCTACACTGCAGAAGATATGTTAAAAATATCTACACATATCAAGGGAGTCTACCAGTACCAAAAAGCCCAAAGAAAATTAATAAATGTAAGTTGGAAAAGTGCTTAAAAAAATAGGAAAATGTAAAGAAATCAGCATTGGAAAAATGTTTCAAAGGCAAGATTCAGCAGCAAAACCCTTAAAATAATAGCTGTGTTAGTGGTTTTAATCCACAATAAAAACACACAAACAAACAAAACACACTCTGGCAGTTTGGATTAAGGAAACAAGGCCCATCCATATATTATCTACAAGAAGCACAACTCATCAAAAGTAAACATATAAACTGAAACTGAAAGTATGGAACATAACATACCATGCAACTGAGACTAAACAAAAAGCAGACACTGCAAAACTATTTCCTGAAAAAGTAGATTTTAATTCAAAGCTGATCAGCAGAAACAAAGAAGGTTAATACACAACAGTATAAGGGAACAATTCAAAAAGACAATAAAGCAATTAATATATGTGAACCAAATATCGGTGCAACTCCTTTCATAAAACAAAAGCTATTAAAACAGAAAGATAAATACCGAATAATCATAGCAGGGGACTCCTATATCCTGTCTCACAAATAGATAATCTAGACAAAAATCAACAAAGAAAAATTATACATGAAGCATAGTATTGAACAAATGTATTTAACAGACATTTACAGATGATTCATCTAACAATAGAATACACATTTTTCAGAAGTACATGAAAACTTTCTAAATAGACTATACATTAGGCCATAAATATGTTTAAATAAATGCCAAAAAATTGAAATATGATCCTTTACATATTATTGGATGAAAGAAAAATATATAGCAAAAGAAATCACAAGAACTATACAAACACATGGAGAATAAATAATATACTCATGACTAGTCATTGGGTCACAAAATTAGAGGACTACTAAAATTTTCCTTTGAAGACACATGTCTTTATATTCTAGGTATTGTTCATAAGATCAGAACTGTTCAGGAGGGACTACTTCACTTGAATTTGTTCCAAATATTGCAATAAATTAATAATACAACAACACAATAACACGCTCTTCCAGGTTACACCCAGTGAGTCACCTCCTCTGACCAGGCCATATATCTCAACACTGGAAGGTTTTTGTTCATTTGTCTGTATGTTCATTTTTGTTTGTTTGTATATTTTTATTTTTTTTTTGTGGAAATGTATAGATTTAAATCATAACACTCTGCATGAGTTCCCAAAGGGAAAAGGTTCATTTCATTAAGTATATTTGGCCCATCTCGATCTAAGTCATCAAGTATATTTAGCCCACCTCTAACTGGTCATCAAGTATACTTAGTCCATCTGCCTGTCTTAGCTATTTCAGCACTGCAAACCAAGTTCAAAATTTCTTTTGAGACTCAAGGCAAACTGGTATGTATGAACCCCTGAAAAAAATTAAAAGGAAAGTAAAGTCCTTCCAGCATGCAATGACCCAGAGCCAGCATTTCCATTCCAAAACATAGGAATAGGAAGGATGAAATGAATCTCACCAAAGCAAGACTGAAATCCAGCAGAAAAAAGTACTAAGTTCTGTTCTCCCACATGCAGCAACTGAACACTGGTTGGTGAGATAGGCCCTCTGTACTATTTAGGCACAGCTGCTCCTATGGCCTAGTTGATTGCTGCCCATGTGGTCTGTCTATTGGGCTGACTCTACACATAGCCTGCAGCTTTCTTGTAGGACATTCCATGTTACTGGTGTGTCCAGCTATCTGGAGTCACGTCCACACATCTATTGGGAGCTTGGTCAGGTTCCTGATCTCCTAAGATGAGTGTACAGCAAAGGCCTAAATAAATGAGAAAAGTAATATGGTTTGTGAGAGAGCAATACAGGGGAAATTAGAACTCTCTTGGAGTTAAGACAATGACTTCTCTGGATTGCCTACATTTACTGGGTCTTTAACAATTCAGGGGAGTGCGGGAAGTGGAGGGCACATCTGAGGTAAAATCCCATGAAAACGAGTAAGGCCTTGGTAAGTTAGAACAAAGACATTCTAAACAATAAATCTTGCAAATAAAGAGAACTATTTAATTTCTAACCATGGCAGTTTATTGCTCTGAAGTAGGTAGTGTCAGACCTGCAGCTGCGGTGTTATCTTGCCTTCTGAGGCTGTAAACATGAGCTTTTCCAACACATCCAGAGAGCACTGTGGTCAGCAACTTCGCCCTTACACAGTCTAGACCCCAACACACTTTCAGCTGACTATCAAAGCTTTACACATCACTCACCATGATGCACATGGTGTGGCTTACAGTGGATAACTTTTGAAATCTGAGTGGAAGCCTCAGTGATCTCAGTTTTATAAGAACTTGGCCAATTTATCAATTTTTTTTTTTTTACATCTTTTAGTTCTGGCATTAATTCTTGTCACTCGCTATTTATTTTGGTAAAATAGCCAGCATTGCTCACACCAAAACTTGAATGTCAGGTTGCCTTGAAACTAATCTCTTCAAGATTCAGTAGTCTACCACTTTTACATGTAGCCTTAGGCAAAATTTAGTATATGGAGAAAACCTAGAGAAACTCTCTGGCAGAAAGAAACATGGACTCTCACAAGTCCAGGTTCCAATAGAATCCTGTACCTAGCTGAATGCTCACAAGCACGGTCTTCACTCTCTGCACTCTGGTCTCATGTACTGTTGAGCAGTGTTGCCCAATAATCACTGCTTACAACACTCTTCAGCTTCTCTACATTTCATGTTCTCTTCTGATTCAATTGCAAGACTTCAAAATATATAAGGTACAGTAACAGCAATGAACCCACCCCTATTACCTTTCTCTGTATCACTTTGCTTTCCAATTCCTCAAAGAAAATAGAACCACAAGTTAAAGGAGGAAATGATTAATTTAGCTTTTGTTCTTAGATTTCATTTATTGTCAGTTAGCTCCCAGGCAGAGACTCTACTTTAGAAGCATGAGAAAAGTTATTCACCCTATGCATCTGGGAAGCAGAGAGGAGCAGTCAGGAAAACAAGTACACATCATTTGGGATCCTATGGTCAGCTACCTGTCCCCTCTGGATCAAGCCCCATGTATGAGCACAAGAGAAATGTGAAAATATTTTAGACCTAAAACACAATACAATTTTTCTGGTGATATTATCATTGCTCATGTAATTTGATTAAAGGACTCAAGTTCCACTGATGAAAAATTCCTTTAATAGAAGGAAGGGTCTTAAGAAGAAAACAGTTGAATGATAGAAAGACTGAAGTTTAGTGCTTCTACTGTTGAGAAATTTCCATCGCTAAATTTTTCCAGAAATTAAATACTATCTTTTTCCTTTTTAGATGTAGGCTTTAATATAAATGCTACAGTAAATCTTCAAAATAAGTCTATCTATTGTTTCATCTTTATTTACTGGAAAAACTTCCATGTAACTAATTTTTGAGTTGTCAAAATTTTTTTTCATTTGTTCCTAAAAATAATGGGTTTGGCCAGCTTAATTACTACTAACTGAGTTAATTTTTCCGTAGTTATACAATATACTGTTAGGGTTTAGATCTAGATGATTCCCAAAGCCTCACTGTTCAGATGTGGGGCTTTTGGAATGTGATGACATCATGGGTGAACTAAATTCATCAGTGGAACTCAGAGCTAAATGTGATTTTAGGAGGTAGGGCCCAGTTGGAAGTGTTGGGACCCCAGAGTCTGACCTGGCACAGTGTATCTCCTAAACAGGCTCCTCGCTTCACTGTTTCCTGGACACAATGACTGAGTAGCCTTCCTCTCTTCAGGCCCTTCAACCATGCTGTTTCTGAATCTTACCTCATCACTCACTGTACATGCTTAGGGGCAGGGATTATAACTCAGCAGCACAAGCACCTGTCTGGTAAGCACAAGGTCCTGATTTCCATTCCCAGGACCAAAAATAAATAAATAAATATATAAAAATAAAAATAACTGCAAATTTTAAAATCAATTATTTATCAAAAATGTGAGGTATAGCGATATAAACTCTGTACAAACACTTGATATAATCCAGTGAATCTACGTTTATGTTAGGAAAGAGTTTAAATGATACAATCAGCTTCTATCAAATAATTGTAAGGATAAAAATAATGATACAGAGTTATTCAGATAACATGATTTATCAATGAAAACATTCATTTTCCCATGACCTTAGACTACCATAATGCTACACACTTCAGGGAAAGTAAGAACAAGATGTTCTGTTGACCATTTATTTTCTATCATATTAGACAAAGATAATATTTGATATTAAGGCTGGGTCCCAGAGAATTTGTTACAAAGATCTTATGGATGAGGTTAGAATTTAATAAAATCCTATGTTCTGGTGTCTTTGTTACCTAATAATCTTCATTCTGCTAATAGACTCAAGGTCTCCAAACATAAAATGATGACAAGGAGTTGCAGTCATTAATTCCACAGAGCAGATCAGTAAACACTGTATGTTTATATGAAAATATCAAGCTTTTCCCCATAACTATGTATACTTTATGCCTGTTACTCAAATTTTAGAAGGTCTCAAAAGATAGAAATATTACCCACACTAATTTGTTCAGTGCACATTGTGTAATAGAATAGAATGATCATGCTATACTATATGCAATTTAAACAATATTAATTAAAAATATGTATAATTCAAAGACAAACAGATAATGGAAACTGCATGTCCTGTCAAAATCTTTGAAAACTTATCTGCCATCAAGTTCTCTATTACATATTTTGCAGTTTATGGATTAAGGATTTTGCTAACGTGGTATATGAAAATCAGAGCCTGGTTCCTTCTAGAGGAAACACATAAGGAAGTAATAGAAAACAATAACAAAAAATAGCAGAGTCATTATCAGATATTTTAAACTATATAAGAAGAGTAAAGAATCGTTTTTATCTGTATGAAAACATGACACCAAACAAAATTTCTCCACCTTGAGACAGTCAAAGGATTTCCAGTTGAAAAGAAGAATAACATTTAGTTGGATTTTTTCATGTATCTCATTCATTTACTGAATTCTTGTGCATTTCACTCCTTATGATCGTATTAAAAATGAAGCAATATTCCTCTTCAAGCTTGATAAGCCAAGCAACATGATGATATTTTGGAAAGTATCTCACATAACATATATATAAAACAAATTAATGTGATGTACTAAAATTTTTAATCTGTGATAGAAGAAACCAGATATCTACATATTATTTCTTATTGTATTATTTCTAACTTATTTTGAACACTAACTGAAAAATGATGGATTTGCTTATGTATAAATGCTGAAGAAATAATTTCCTTAAGAAAATAAATTATAATATTAATTGTAGCATGTGCAACTATAATCTTGACAGAACTATTTTGTACTACAAAAGTTTTTTCAAAATATTCTTATAGTCTTAAAATTCATATTATCATATATTTGACATCATGTACAGATATTAAACTTGAAGTAAATTTTACTTTAATGCAATAATCAGCTGTATCTACTTTGGAAGGAGCAACTGTCTTCACCCAACACAAGTGATACGATTCTCTGTCACTTCATTTCCCTTTTCCAGAAAAGTTTCTTCATGGCATTTTTTATCTCTGCATTTCTCAAAGTATAGATGAGGGGGTTCAACAAAGGTGTAATGACAGTGTAAAACACAGCCAGGGATTTATCAATGGGCAAGGTAGAGGGAGGTCTCACATAGAGAAAAATGCAAGGAACAAAGAAGAGGACAACAACCGTGATGTGGGAGCCACAGGTGGATAAGGCCTTGCGTCTCCCTTCCTGACTCAGGTTCTTCAGAGAGTGCAGAATGACCCCATAGGAGATTAATAAGAGTGTGAAGATGACCACACACATAGCCCCATCATTGGCCAGCACTGTGAGGCCAATAACGTAGGTGTCTATGCATGCAAGTTTTAATAAAGGGTACATGTCACAGATGAAGTGGTCAATGATATTGGGGCCACAGAAAGGAAGGTTGTAAACAAAGAGAAGTTGAAGAACGGCATGTAAAAAACCACCAACCCAGGCCAACAGCAACAACTGAACACAGAGCCGTTGGTTCATGATGGTCAGATAATGCAGAGGTTTGCAGATGGCCACGTAGCGGTCATAGGCCATGGCCACCAGGAGCAAAATTTCAGCACCACCAAAAAAGTGTTCTAAAAACAGCTGAGTCATACAAGCTTGGAAGGAAATGGTTTTCTTCGCACTGAGTAAATCTGTAATCATATTTGGGGTAATTGCAGTGGAAAGAATGGCATCCATAAATGATAAGTATCCAAGAAAGAAGAACATTGGGGCATCCAAGGCTGAGCTGAGCACCACAGTCATGACAATGAGTAGGTTGCCTACCATTGTCACCATGTAGATCAGCAAGAATACAGCAAATAGTATTTTCTGACCTTGGGGGCTCTGAGTGAGCCCCAAGAGCACAAACTCAGTCACATTTCTCCTTTGATCCATATGTCCCTCTGTGTGTCTTTTTGTCACAGCTCAGAAGAAAATTATCTGCAAGTATATTTATTACTAGTGAGTCCATAAAATTCTAGGATAATGTTTTTATTCCATGAATAAGCACTATTATTCAGTGTGTTTCAAAACTCTCAGAGAGAAGAATTCAAGTCTGAAAAGGCATTATGCCTAACTTTAGCAATCTTGCAAAAAAAAGTTAGGAACATGTGCAAAAAGGACCAATTATGAGAGAAAAAGATTGCCATTACTAACTTGCCTTATGGAAACTAATGAAATTTCATATATATTTAATACCATAAACAACAATAAAGATGGATTAAAATTTAATGTGAAACATCAAGTTTTACTTTATATTAACTTAATAAAAGAGAGATGACTTTCTATATTCTTGGAATAAAAGAATCTTCTCAACTAATAATAGAAATCTTAAATAAAAGCACTTGACAATTTCAAAACATTTTAAGCATGTATGAAAGGATACCATAAGTAAATACTCAGAGGAAGTTTGAAGAAGAGATTTATATTTTAGAGGACATAAAAAGTTAGTATCTAAAATAGACAAAGACCTTCAAGAAATTTATAAATAAAAGACAAACCTGTTGTGTAGTGGATGTATGAAATAAGCAGCTCATGAAGGAAAAATACACTCAAACGACTAGTAAACCTATGATGGATGCTGAAATTCACCTGCAAACATAAAACAACAAAATTTTACAAAGGATATCACTTCATATACATGAAATTTATAGTGATAAATCTTTAATTTTAGCTGGTACAAATGGAAAAATATTTTCTTACACATCTAATGAAATGTAAATTTTAAACTTTTTTAAAACAAAATTTGTCAACTTCTAATGGAAATGAAAATACCCATAGCTTCCATCATAACTGCATTCCTTTGAATTTATCTCATGGAAATTAAAGTCCTAGTACACAGTATATTGTACAGTATGTTTTTGTGGCATTTCTAGCAGCATTAAACAATAACATATAACAAAGTAAGGTGAATGACAATAAGGAAGTGTCTGAGTAGAATACAAAATCTGTTATGTAGAAAAAAGCATTGTAAGAGAATTAATGACCATTATTACATCAGTACTATTAGCGATTTTTCCATAACTCACTTTAGATAAAAGAAGAAATATGTACAAAACTATGTATAAACTCTAGAATTATGAAAAAATAAAAGTAACACACACACACACACATATATATATATATATATATATCCACGTGTAAATGCTTGTACATAGTTAAATGAATGTGAGGAATATGGAAAGATAGGCTTTGTTGTGAATATACTTCACAATTGTGTTGTTAGTACAGGGAGAAATAAGTGATGATATGTGAAAGATTCAAGTGACTTGAGCAGAAAAAGCTACCTTTAGAGAAAGACAGAAGGAAGGAGGGAGGAAGACAGAGAGACAGAAAGAGACAGAGACAGAGACAGTAAGAACTGAGAGAGGGAGAGGGAGAGACAGAGAGAGAGAAGGAGTCAGAGAGAGACAGAGACAGAGACAGAGAGATTAAAGACTGAGAGAAAGTAAAGAAAAAACAACTATACTATAAATTGAACCAATAGTCACTAACCCAGGTACTCCTTTAAATAATTCCATTCGTGACAGTTACTCTATAAATGCACGTTGACTTTTATAGGTACTTTAATCTGACTTCACAAATTCTGCAGTTTGCTCCTCACAAACCCAGATTTTCTGTTTTCCCATCTGTAGCCCCACCTACTCCTACAGGGTCCACCTCATTCATCACCTTTAAGAACACTGCTCCTCTGCATCATCCATTCTCCTCCTTGTATCCAGCACTCTGTCTGCGTAGTTCCACAGTGTGTCTGCACCTCTGTTTTAAAAATTCTATCCTATGAGGTCTGACTGAGCTACATAGTGAGCTCAAGCCCAGCCTCAACTGCATAACAAGACCCTGTATCAAAAAATAAAATAAAATAAAATTTAAAATAAAATAAATTCCGTCCTTTTCCTCATAGCTATTCCAAGCACACACTCCAATTCAGTTCTCTTCATTTATTATGCAAATCCCTTCACTTTGTTAAGGTCAAGATCAATCTGAATCCTACTCTTACTTTACCCAACATTCCTAGGAATTAAACTAGAAGTAGGCTTATTCACTTAGTACATTATGCTTTTTGAATTCACTCTTCAATTTCTTCATATACTACATCATCCTTTATTTTTTAACATTCGAAAGAATGTTTAGAAGAGCTCAGTCAACCCTGTTAATAGATAAAAATACCTGAACAGTAAAATATTTCCCAAATCATTACAATGGAAATCAGTTTGTAAGAACATTGAGGTTTGAGATGCTCTTATCATTCTACATTTTTATAATGTTAAAATAACCAAGAAGATTATTAAAATTTGGAATCAGTATATACATATTTTAGCAATCACATAAGACTCCTAAATATAACTTTTTATCAGAATCATGCAGAATTTTTTTTTTTTTTGTCTTTTCAACCTACGATTTTTCTATGCAGTTCAGGATGGTCTTGAACTCACTGTGTAGCTGAAGCTGGCTTCGACCTCACAGTAATCCTCCTGTCTCAGCCTCCAGAGTGTTGGGATTATGGGTATACAGCACCATGCCCGATTTATGTAGAATTTTAAAAGATTATGAGTTCCTGTGTCACCTGTGTACTATAGTTGCACAATATAAAGCCTAATACAGAATCATGCAAGTAAATACCTCTCTTTAGTCACCTGTATGAGAACACATTTAGTCCAAGTTGTAGATTTTGGTGCACTTAGCTGATCTTAGATTATAAGAGCTTCAAGTACGAATGCCTCTCCAGAAATACAGGCAGAAAAAAAACATGCTTCACCATCACACCTTGAAATGTTTCCATATGATCAATTCTTTCCATGATTGCCAGTGCAGGAAGTTTGATTCATCAAACTTTCAGGGGAAAATGCTACTTTATAAATCACTGCAATTTTAAAAATAAGTATCAAGTATATCCTGAAACTTCAAGAATCTGAATCTTGGTGATAAACAAAGATACCCCAAATTTTCATTATTGACAAAATTTCTCCAAAATCCAAATAATAAATGAGCATTTTGAGGTTAAAAAATTAAAATGTGGGGAAGAAAGCATCACACATTATTAAGAAACATATTTACAATTTGTATTTTACAGCAATAAAAGTGAAAGAATGAAATAGACTTTAAAATATTTTGATTCCCAGTCAAATGTATTGGCCTGGCCTCATTCTAGATACTGGAATTTAAGATTAACTAAACGATTGGAAAAAATTTAATCCCTATTCTATCCGGCTTTGATTTTATCATTTCAATTTGTATGAAAATGGTGAGTACTAATATAGACAAACAATCTTTGAGGTAATGGCAAAAGTCTGTGGACAATTTATCTGCATTTAAAACATTGAACGTATTGCTCAGTCATTCAGTTACTGCCTCTCCAAGGGTGATTTTTTCCATTAATTAAATTCAGTGGGACCGTAAACATCATTCTAATGGTAGACTATCCATCTCCAGAGATGCTAAAATGATAATAACTATATAGAGAAAGATTTACAAAAACATCCTCTGGGGAAAATTACATAAATGAATGACTTTAGGCCAAATCACCAAAAAGAAAAAATCAAATCTGGACATAAATGAAATAATTAAAAATGTTCATTAAATCATGACCTATATCCAAAAGAAATGCTATGATCAAAATATATTGCACACATCTATGAAAATGTCATTGAATCCAAAAGTTTTATAAAATTAATACGCATTAAAAAATGCATTTTTAAAAATGACTTGTGTTGTAGATGAGTATGGTGAATGCACAGTTTAGCATATGTCTTCTCAATTGACCCCTGGACTCAAAACTAGAAACGGAAAAAAATACTTCTTGGCTTTTCTTACTTGTGAAGATTTTTATTATCTACTCAGTCTTCTAACGTGCTATTGGTCTGTTAAGGCATCCTATTTCTTCTGGATTCAGGCTTTTATAGGTACTATGCTTCTAGTACTAGGTCCATTTATTGAATGTAATAGACATATGTCTATTTGGGGGGATATCATTGCTCAGAACAATACCTGATGTTCTTTTCCATTTCTCAACTTTGTATTGTATTGTGTCTTCTTGGTATTTTAATTTTTTACTTTAATTTTCTTTTTTTATTAAAATTAGTTAAAGAACTATCAATTTTATTTTGTGTTCTTCAAAGTTTGATTTTGTTTTCTTCATTTTTTTCTGTTGTTTTGTATTAAATTCTTGATTTGTCACTGTACTAAACTGTATTATTTTCTTCTTTCTATTACCTTTGAGCTGATTTGTTCTTTTTCTAAATCCTTTTGTGTAAAAGTTGCTTATTTACATGCGATCTTTCCTCTTTTTTAAAATGTCTAATTTCATTACAATGATATCTCTTTCTACTCCTTCTTCAGTGTTCCACGTGCCCAGCAAAAGTGAAAGTAAAAAGAAAATCAGAAAAATCAAAAGTTTACTATCAAGAATGGAGGAAAAATATGAAAAAGGAGAAAAATGAAGAAAGTATTCCAGTGGACATTTTCAAATGAAAACATAAAAATAGTCAACAGATACAGGAAACAGTGCTCAACTTGACCAATCATCAGAAAAATGCAAATCAAAAGTACTGAAATGTATCACTTCACAACTGTCAAAATGGCTATTATTGAACAGATACAAGATAACAAATGTTAGTGAGGACAGAAAAAAGACTATTTTGTGCACTTTTTTGGGGACTCTAAATTAATACAGCAATTGTAGAAAACAGTATGGAGGCTCCTCAAAAGAATAAAACTAGAACTTCGATACCATCCAGCAATTCTGTTTCTGGATAGATTTATATAGTTCTGAACTTCCAACATCATAACATTAGTCACGAAAACCAGCATATGAAAACAGTAGTGTCAATTGTTCAATCAATAGATAACCAAAAAGTGACATATATGTATTGTACATATAATTATTATTCAATTATATTATATATTTTAGAATAATTTGGGTGGTAATATATATAATACTATTCACCAATGCTGCTGTTCACACACAATTCAGTTCACAATCAGAAGTATTTGGCAAAATTTTGCTTCCTTTCACAAACTTCGCAAGTGTGGAACACCATCTTCCCCAGAATTGTAGAACCACTTAAGTGTGCAAACTGAGGTACCATTGACAGATACGAGCATATTAAGTGTAGCAATCATATAATAGTCATATGATAAAATATTTCATTGTATTTTATTAATGAAATACGTATAATAATGGAATATTACTTAGTCTTACATAAGAAGATATGCTGTTACTTACAACAATGTAAGTGAACCTGAAGGATATATTATTACTCTAAGTATGACTTATAATATAATGCCTTCTATCAATTATATGTGGGATATAAAACAGTCTCACAGAAAACAATAGAATGGTACTTATCAAAACCTGCAAGTTTTTGGATAAGCAAGATAAATGGTTTCTAAATTTTACATACAACATAGTAGCTGCAGTTAAGAAGACTATATTGTACACCTGAAATTTGTTAAAAAGACTGTGTTGCATTCTTAAATTGGCTAAAATTTTGGACCGTACATATTCTAACCACAATAATAAATGAAAGAAAATATTTATTCACTGAGGTGATCAGTGTGTTCATTAGATTGCGATGGCAATTCCATAGTGTGTGTACATATCAAAACATTAAAAGCATGTTTTAAGTATATGTTATTCTTATTGAGCAGTTAATTATACATTAAGAAAGCTAGAAAAAAACAGAAAATAATACTAATAATACTACTAAAATAAGATTGCTTCTTAAAACATTTCTTTGCAATGTTCTTTTTCCTGTAGAATATATTCCATTAAGAATTGACAGATTATTGTGTTTCAAATTAATTTGGGTTGTTTAATTAGTAAAAGTTTGGGGCAAATTTTATGTGTATTTTTATTGTCAAATTATAGTTCAGTTCCTTATTGTCAGATGTACCTTCTAGATGATATAAATTCTTTGAGATACTGTACGTTAAAGTGTGTTATAATCCTATTTTTTAATTGATCATGGTGAGTGCCACATGAATACATGTGGATGTGTAAAGAAATCTCACATCTGTTTTCTATTTTCTATTTCTGTTTCGTATAGATTCCAGCAATGGCCTCTTGAAACTACGTGAAAAGCAGGACTTATTTTAGGAGTAAACCAGACTGTATTTGTATTTTAATAAAGGTTTCCAATGGGTTGCTCTGAAGTTAAGAACCTGTAGGAAAATTATCATAAATCTTTAAAACTACAAAACCCTGATGAAAGAAGTCAAAAGAAATCAAAACACGAAGCAGTTCACCATGGCCATGAATAGGATGAATCATTATTAAGATGTTGTATCTCATCTAATTCATCCACGGATTCAAAGAAATTCTAAACAACAACTCATCAATTTCTTTGTAGAAATTGACAAGCTGTTTCAAGAATTTAATGAAAATGGAAAAGAACTAGAACAGTCAAAATAATTTTGAAAAAGACAAGTTTTATAACTCATACTGCTGGAGTTCTATATATAGCATAAAGTACAGTATTGGTGAAAATTTATATATAAATATATGCATAGATAATCCAGAAATAGATCCACACACTGGATCTGTGATTGTTTTACAGAAATGCAGAGAGAGAGAGAGAGAGGAAAATAGTAATCTTTTCAGAAACAGTGCTGAGGCAATCAGACGTCCACTTGCAAAAAGTATATATTGATCGATACCTCTCAGCATAAACAAAAGTTGACTCAAAATGGCTTATAAACTTAATGTTAAACCAAAACCTATAAATTGTCTAAAAGGGAACATCAGTAAAAATTTTTGTGAATTTGGCCTGTACAAAAATTACCTAAACATAGCAAAAATTATCGATGAAAGAATGAGGAAGTTAATTGTACTCCATAAAAACTGATATATTTTATTGTGTAGATCCTTTTAAGAGAACAAATAAACAAGTCACTGATGGAGGCAAAGTATGTGTAAATCAAAAAACTGATGGAGAACTTGTTTCCAGGATGTGCAATAAAAATGACTTTCAGTAGTAATGACTCAATATTGAAGGAGCAAAAAACCCACTTAACAAAGATATATACATAAAACTTAAAAACCTGGAAAGATGCTCAATATTATTATACATTCAAAAATGTACATTCTGATTAAAACAGATAAAATGTATAATTCTCTTCAACACCAAGTGCTGACAAGGAGAGATACAATCTAAAAACATAACTTTTGCTAGCTGGGAAACAAAAGTGAACACTTTGGAAGACAGTTTGGCAATTTCCTCATTGTTTGACAGTAAGTCAAATACACGCTTACCATAAAACCCAGAACTTCTATTCCTAGAAAATTACCTGTAAATTTACCTGTGTAATGAAAACTTATAACTAAGTGAAAATGTACCTACCCATATACACTACATTACATTATCATATTAGAATAGTTTCATTCATAATTTTAAATATGTGAAAATAACCTGAATTTTGCTCTTTGGAAAAAGGATTAAAGATGTTAAACAAACTGATAGGTCTGAGCCAGGTGTGGTGGCTCACGCCTTTAATCCTAGCACTTGGGAGGCTGAGGTAGGTGGAGTGCTGTGAGTTTGAGGTGGGTTTGGGCTACAAGTGAGCAAGGCTGGCCTGAACTACATAGTGCAATCCTGCCTAAAAAAAAAAAAAATGGGACGAGGAGTTTGGCTTAGTGGCTTCAGAGTCTGCTTGGCAGGTGCAAGTTTGTGAGTTCGATTCCCAGTACTGACAACAACAACAACAACAACAAAAAAACCCTGATAGGTCTGTAGATTTGAACACTTCCTAGCTGTGAAAATGAATGCTCTTTTGATGTCGGCAGGAATACTCAATGACCTCAAATGCATGATAGGAAAAAGAACCAGTTTTAAAGGACTATGTACTCTGTGGCCTCTTATTTATTAATGCAGCCTCCAGGTATGGGCAAAATTAGGACAGAAATGTATTTGTGTTTGCGAGAACTCAATGGAAAGATACAAGTTGACTACAAAAGTATGGGAAGATATTGTAGGGTGACAATCATTGAACACATTAACTGGGATGGTTCCACTAGAGTGGGTAGCTGGAAAAACCCACAACAACCCCAACTTGACTGCTTATGGTTCTCTGAAACAAAATATCTAAATGTAGTAAGGAACTTCAATCTGGTTTCTCATCAACTCAGTCTTGTTTTTTAAGAAAACTGTTCACCAATGATCTCTTTAGCTAAACACATCTTCTGTTCAACTATCCTAAAATGCAAATGCATAGCTTTAGACTGGAGGAATAGAAGTAATTTTAAAGCAAAGTTCTAAATCCAGCTAATAAATCTGTTATACTGATCAAATAATGAACATCAGAAATTCAAAACTTCTCTTTTACTCCCAGGAATTATCTGGGCATTAGACATATTCCATTTACATGAATTATGGTCACAGAAAATTTCCAAAAGAACTTGTTTTTTCTTTCTTGAAAAGTATACAAGAACTACATTAAAGTCAGTTTACACTGAAAAAAAGCAAATTAGAATATACACTCTGCTTAGTTTTATTCTTTACTTCTAAGAGAATAGAAATGTGCTTTTGCCACATCTTCTACAAGTTCTATTACCTTTCTTACAACATAAATGATAATTTATTCTCCTTCTTTAGTTGTTTTGTATTAATAAAGAGATACATCCCCAAATCATCCAGTGAAGTGATAGTATTATGTTTAGGATTTATTGCATGTTTCTTAAACTAGAATTAATAACAGGTTCAGAATGAAGACATTCACTTCATAGTTAACTTCTGACACCAGAGATTTTCCATAGAACTCTACATCTCTGAATTTTCCAAAGTATATATTAAAGGATTCAGCATAGGAGTAATAACCATATAAATTATAGTCATTAGTTTATCAATTGGAAATTTGGAAACAGGTTTAACATACATGAAAATACAGGGAACAATAAAGAGCACAACCATAGTGATGTGGGAGCTGCAGGTAGAAAGGGCTTTTTTCCACTCTTCCTGACTGTGAGTTGTAAGAGACGTTAGGATGAAGTCATAGGAGATGAGCAGGAGAATAAAGACCATCATGCAGATGGCTCCACCATTAGCAACCACAGTGAGGACAATAAAGTAGGTGTTAATGCATGCAAGCTCTAACAATTGGTCCATGTCACAAATGAAATGAACGATGACAGTGGGGCCACAGAAGGGGAAACTAGACACGAACACAAGTAGAATCTCAGAGTGTACAAAACCCAAGTGATCACCAACAGGTGGATGCAAACCCGCTGATTAATGATGGTCAAATAGTGCAAAGACTTACAGATGGTCACATTGTGATCAAGTGATCACCACCAGAAGGAAGACCTCAGCACCACCTAATGTGTGCCCAATAAAGAGCTGACCAGTGCAGGCTGGGAAGGAGATGGTCTTGATGTCACTGAGCAGGTCTATAAGCACCTTTGATGAGAAGACATTGGGAAAAACATCATCCATGTGTCACAGATAGGCAAGGAAGAAGTACACTGGAGAGCTCAAGAGGGGAGAGGCAAGGACAGTCTCCAAGATGAGCAGGTTGCCTGCCATTGTCACACTGTAGATGAGTAAAAACATGGCAAACAGTGCCCTATGTTCATTGGGATCCTGAATGAGGCCCAGGAGGACAAATTCTGTGACATTGCTACTATGTGCCATTCAGCCTTCTAGAAGGCTTGCTTCACAGAAGAGTGGTGAAGAAAACAAGACCCGACAGAAAATTGTGAACAGAACAGTGATCCAGTCTATTACAGAGCACCTCTCCATTGTCATATCTTCTACAGTGGTGAACACACAGTAAATATTTAATAAGCATCAATTGAGTTCCTCTTCCAAATACTTCAATAGACCTGTCGGTCATTCTAATTCTCCCTGGACAATTTTGTTTGGGCTACAAATAAAAGATCCTTTTTCAATGGTTATCTGTAGAGAAGAAAGATGAAACCATCACACTCATTCACACATTTCATACTTTCTTTCAAATGTGTTACTGCATGACACAGTAATCAGAAAGGGCAAATAGGAGAAATACATCTTTATCCATGAAATCTATTCTCTCGTCATGGAAATGAACACTAAGTACATACATGTTCATTAGGGTGATTGGTCTTTAGTTTTCTTTTATCTTGGGTACTTCCCTGGTTTTAGCATCAAGGTAATACTTGCTCCCAGGAGTGACTTTGGGAGTGTTGCTTCCCTTTCAATTTCATTAAAGAGTTTGATGAGGAATGACATTAAATACTCTCTAAATTTCTTGTAGAATCCAGCAATGAATTCGTCAGGACCTGAACTTTCGTTTCTTAGTAAGAATTTAATTACATTTTCCATTTCACTGACTAATACTGTGTTATTTACAATTTTTGTATCTTCCTGATTCCATTTTGGCAATTCATATGCATCTAGGAATCCATCCATTTCTAATGTGTTTTTCATCTTATTAGATTAAACATTCTAGAAGTAGCTATTGATGATCTTCTGAATACTTTCAGGAACAATTGTGATTTCACACCTTTTCTTCCTAACTGCATGAATTTGAATCCTTTCTTTCTTCTTTTTGATAATGTTCATTAAGAGTTTATCAATTTTATTTAATCTTTCAAAGAACTCTTTGATTTATTGATTGTTGTATTGTTTTCTTATGCTCCAGTTCATTAATTCCTGCTATGATCTTTATCATTTTCATTCTCATATGAGTTTTGGCTTGACTTGTTCTTGTTTTTCTACAAGTATGAGGTTCAACATTAGGCTGTTTATTTGTGCTCATTCTGTTTACTTGATGTACTAATTCATTGCTATAGATTTCCTTCTTAGGACTGCTTTCATTGAGTCCAAAAGTCAGTATATTTTATTGAGATTATTCTTTAATTAAGGGATAATATAGATACTGCTTAATTTCATCTGTGACACACTGGTTGTTCTATAGAGCATTATTTAATTTCTAGGGTCTATGGAGTTTCTGTTGTTTCTTTTGCCATTGATTTCCAATATCATTGTACTATGGTCAGATACTGTGGATGGGATAATTTCAATTCCTTTGCATTTACCTAAACGTATCCTATGGGCTAGTATTTACTCTGTTCTGGAGAATATCCCATGTGTCACTGAGAAGAATGTGTATTCTGATGTTGTAGGGTGAATCATCCCATAGATATCTAGTAAGTCAATTTGTTCACATGTTTTGTTTCAGTTCTGATGCTTTTGTGTTGATTTTTTTGTCGAGTTGATGTCTCTATTTGTGACTGTAGGCTATAAAGCTCCACCATTACAACTGTGTTAGTTGTACTTGATTTTTCCTGTCAATTAATATTTGTTTTACAATTTCTTTGTGCTTGTATTTAGTGCATATACATTTATGATTGTTATACCTTCTTCTTGGAGTTTTTCCTTAAGTATGGCATGAATTTTTATATCTTTTGATCAGTTTCAACTTGAAGTTCACACTGTTTGTAAGTAGAATAGCTATCTCTGCTTTATTTCTGAGCTCTGATCACATGAAATATTGTTTTCCAACCTTTCATTCTTAGTCTATGAATTGCTTATTGAGTTAAATATGCTTCTTGAGTGCAACATATTATTGGCTAATGTTTCTCAATTCATCCTGCCAGTCTCTTGCTTTTGATTGATAAGTTAAGACTATTTATATTGACATTAATAACTGATATATATTGTTGTCCTTGTCATATTATTATCCTGCTGATGGTTTTCAGTGTTTTTCCTCTGTTTAATTTCTCACCCTGCCTGGTGGCTTCTTTATATCGGTACTCCTGGAATTGTGACTTTTGTTATTTCTTTCTACAATATTTTCCAGAACATTTTGTATAGCTGATTTGGTGGTCATAAATGTCTTCAGTCTTTTTTTGTCATGAACATTTTATTTCTCTATTAATTCTGAAAGATACATCAATCTGGGTTGGAAGCTGTTTCACATCAAGACTGAAATAATTGGCTCCAAGGACTTCTTGACCTAAATGATTGTGTTGAGATGTCTGCTGTGATTCTGATAATCTTTTCTTTATAGATGATTTGTTTCTTTTCTCTAACATGTTTTAATATTCTATTTTTGTGCTGACTTTCTGAAATTTTTATTATTATTGGTGTAGATTTACTTGGGTCATGACCAATTAGAGTTCTGTATGTATCACTTATCTGTAGGTCAAATTGCTTTTCTGTGCTTGGTAAGTTTTCTGCTACTAATTCTGTGAACAGGTTTGTTTAATGTCATTTGTGCTGACATCCACTTTTTCATTGACTCCAATCAATCTTGTGTTCTTCTTTGCATCATATTGCAGCTGTATCGTTTTCTATGGTTTCTTGCTATTTTTAAGAGATCTTTCTTTTCATGATAGCTAACTACAACCCTGTCTTCTTGGTCTGATAATTTACTTCTACATCATTTCATTCAGTTTTTAAAACTTCCAGTTTATTATTTCTGCTGCTGTCATTCCAGAAAATCCAAATGGTTGGCTTCTGATTTCCTCTGTCTTTTTGTCTCCTGGCTTTGTGCTGGGACGGTTGGAAGTCTAGGAAGTCTAGGATTGCATTTTACTTCTAGATCTTGTCATTTTCTTTTTTTTTTTTTTTTTTTTTTTTTTTTTTTTTTTTTTTTTTTTTTTTTTTTTTTTTTTTTTTTTTTTTTTTTTTTTTTTTTTTTTTTTTTTTTTTTTTTTTGTGGCACCGGAGATCAAGCTCACAACCTCGTGCCTGCCTGACAGGCCCGTAAGCCGCTGAGCCAACCTCCAGGCCCTGGTTTTTTGAGGCAGGGTCGCACTGTGTAGCTCAGGCCGGCCTTGCACTCGCATCGTAGCCCAAGCCGGCCTCGAACTCACAACGCTCCACCTACCTCAGCCTCCTGAGTCTTGTCATTTTCTAATTTTTATGTTTTTAATTTGTTCTCTGTCTTGTTGCTTGCATTTTCTTACGTTAGGTAGCTTTATCACTGGTATTGAGGCTCACCTGGAAAGCATCTATTCTCTCAAGATGTCTTCTAGGCATACCTATTTGTCTTTGTATCTTTTCCAAGATCCTATCTCACCACTTTATTAAGAAGGAGTAGTTGCTCTCTGTTTAGGTTGGCACCCAGTCTTTTGATATTAGATTGGGGGATTGTTATGATCCCAAATTATCACAGTGCTGTCTTGCATAGTTGAAAAATGATTACAAGTATGGAATTCTGGCTGAGGTACTACAATTACTATGTCCTGGCTAAGGTAGTATAATAACGAGGTCATCAAGCACAGCCTAGAAACCGACAATCTGTGTTAACTGCTAATTTTGTATCTCTAACTGCAGGAGCAAGATCTATAGTTATATAACAATATCCAACATTGATCAAGAGCTTGCATACAGTGAATTACCCTTCTACAGTACATTTATCCTGTAGGGAAGGGGAATTTAAGAGGGACAGGGGAAAAATAGAATGATAACTAAAGAGAAATACAATATAAACAAAGCTGAAGGACAAAGTATGATCATCCAAACTTTGGAAAGTTGGAGAAAAGCACACAAGGGAAAGAATGAAGGGGAAAGCAAAAGAATATTGAGGCAAACCAGAAAGACTAGAGACAATGTTCATTCACACGAAAGTATCAGAAAATCAAGAAAGACCACTGAGGAAAGAGAGACAGGACAGAGAAAACAAACGAAACAATAGAAGTCAAAACCTAAGAAACACACGCTCCAAAAAATAAAAACAAATTAATAAAAGGAGAGCAAAAAGAAATTATCTTTGTGCTCCCAATTCTGCATTAGTTTCCCTGTCCTAACTAAAATTTTTACTGAGTCCATGTCTGCAGTAAGAATACTGCTGAGTGTGGGGCTGATCTTGGCCACACACTGACTCCTCTCACATGTTGGTTCTATGGCAGAGGGCGTGCTCTTGTCCTGCCTGTACAAGACCATTTGCCTGCTTGAGCTGCCAGTCACAGAGGAGGGAGTTCCTTCCTTTCCTTTGTGGCTAGGGATAATATTGAACTTTGGCAGCTGCCTGAATGGAGTATGGGTGGTTGCAGCTCCTACTTCTCAGCAGCATTCCCCTCAGACTGCTCTCCTACTGCTGACTGTGTACTGTGACTGGATGATCCTTCCCTCAGTCCACTCTAAAATGTGGCAGTGAAGCAACTCTGGCACTGTTTTGTGGCTGGAGTTCCAGCCCCGAGCCCTTTGAAATAAAATGCCAACCCTGCTCACCTACAGCTCCTCCTCTGCACAACTATGAGCCCAGACTTACTCTAGTTCATCAACCACTGCCTCTGACAGGAGATGAGAGGCACTGTTTGGGAATCAGTGTCTCCTGTTCTCATTGCTGCCTCCAACTACACAAAACTCTCCTGGTTCAGGTCAGGTCTCAGTCTCACAGGGAGGGGCAAAGTGGCTTTCACTGTCTCCCCCATCACCAGGGCAGCTGCATGGCTGCTCTAACTGCACTGTGTAGTCTTCCTTCCTACTTTTATGTCGTCCTTTTTTTAAATATATCTGTAATTTTTTTTCTAGGTTTCTCATATTGGAGAAAACATTTGATATTTGTGTTTTGACTCTGTCTTATTTTACTTAACAATGAAAATCTCTTGTTCCATCTATTTTCCTTCAAGGTATATGATTTTATTCATTTTTGTGGTTGAAGAATACGCCATCATACATATATAGATTTCTTTATCAATTCATCCTGATAGCTGTAGCAAGAGCATTTTAGGCTGTCCCAATAGCTTAGTTATTGGGAATTATGCTGCGATAAATGTGGATATTCTGAAGAAGTAAAATACACAAATAGCTTTAATTTAATGAAATTTAGATGAGTCAAGCTGAGTTTGAGTTTCTTTGAATATTATTGAATTTTACTACTCCTACATCAAGAGTTAGCTCCTTTGTGTTCTCTCAAAACAGCCTGGCTGTTTTCAGAGGATACTCTCCCTGGCAGACCTCTAATTTAATTTGTTTTCCCTCATAATAAAGTAACTATAGAATGTTCCACTCAGATTTTCTGGTTTTTATTTATGGCTTTTAGAATTATTCTGTATTTTTGAAGAGACTCAAAGTTCAGAGATCTATTACATTTGTAGGATTTCAAAATAAGGACATTTTGACTGGGTTGAGACTTGGTGAGGAATTTGTGACTGTTTTCTTCTGGTTTGCATATTCCTTGCCTTAACTAAGTATTTCAACCAACTGCTTGTTAATCTTACACTTTGGAATCTTTTCATGTTAGAGGTTTTCATATCACTTGGCATTCAACCACTCTTTCCTGATGAAATCCAATTCTTTATCCTCTAGGGAGTGTCATGGAAAGAAACCCGTTCAGTGGAGATTATTTCAGTTGAATCTGTTCCAAATAGTCTAACAAACACATGTACTAAAAATAGTGATGAAGCAGAAACATCATACACTGTATCTGCATGTATAAATGGAAGAATTATTCTCCTGTTAGAATGACCCAGGAGGTTGCTGAAAATTTAAGTTCTGCCTCAGGCGGAGCATGCATTCAGCTGATACCAGGTCCTGGAGGTGCCATGCATTCTTCTTATATCGTCATTGTTTTTAAAAGTCAGTGGGATAGTTAAGTTGCTTGGGATGAATTTGGGGGTTATAGGGACACATTTTTAATGTGGAAGAAAACTGGCCTTAGGAAAATGCCACTTGAATGACAACAGTTCTGCTTCTACTTGTGGGAAAACTTTCATCCTGATTTTTTCAAAAAGATGAATCACAATGTTTCCTTTGTTAGGTACAGGACTTGTCAATCAAGCATGAATGTCGCTGGAAACCCTGAAAGTGAAGAACTTTTCAGTTATTTTACAGTAAGGGATTAAAAGGAGAAAAAAAATCATATAGCCAAATTTTGTGTTGTGATTTTTTTTTTACTTTATGTGTCCATAAAATAGTGCTTTTAGCCATGGAAATTTCCACTAATTATGTTAATTTTCTGCATAGCTGAACACATGCAGGAGCTTTCTTTTCCTATAAAGATGTCTCCCAGCAGGTACAAATTTTAAACTACTTTTGTATTATAAATATTAACATTATATTTAAATGTCTTTATGTGTCTGTAATGTCATGAATTTGTGTGTCAAGCTTTGCTTTGTTAGATACAAAATTTAGTATGTAGGCAAATGAACAATACCATCAATTTCTTACTAAAGATTTTTTGTTTGTTTCTCTCTTCATTATAGTTGAGAAAAATCCCTAAATCTAATTTTAACGTTGTTAAAAGTTTTATTTATTCTACCAAATAATGGGCCTAGCCAGGTTAATTTCCACTGGTTACATCACGGAAGCTTACAATTTTTGTTTTTGTATAATGAAACTCTTCTAACAGGTGAGAATATTCCGATATTTTTATATGATCAAAGTTGTTATTTAAGTGTCTTTATATTTTAGCCATCTGCTTTATACAACTGAAGATTTCTCTAAGAGACGAAGGTAATCAGAATACTATTTTGAAGTATGGAAACTGTGACCATTTGTAACTGTTTCTAGATGTACTGATCAGCCTTCCATTTTCATGTGCTTTATGATTGCATGGAGATACATGGTACAGCTACAGTTATTCTCAATGAAAGAAGCCTTGATTTTCCACTCCGGACAAGACCCAAAATGTGAGCTCATAAAACAACTGACAAAAGATACCAGCTGGAAATTCCTATGACATACTGAAATGCAGCAATGTCTTATATGCTCATTGTAGGTATCTGATTGGACTAATAAATCCAGAAAAATGCAGACATTAATTAGAGCATATAAAGTCTATTTGGCTTTAGTATTACAATTGATAGGTGTTTGTTTTACATTTGGTCAAATGACAAGTGACGCATATTGTATGAACAACAAACTAATTAATTTTTCAAAGTTTGTATGATATATGTTATGTAATAGGCTAACAAAGAAGTATAATTTGTTTTAGGCATACATATGAACTAGAAAACACAAAATGACATATCAGAAGCAGTATGCTAGAAAATAATGGAATAATGCAATTAATATCTATGCTTTGGACACTTTTGGAGATTTTTATACATTAATTTTAAAACTGCTCCAGAAAATATGTCAGTACTTATACATAGATTCTTGAATACTGAAGGAAGTAACTCACCTACTTTTATTTAGAGAGTTTTATGAGTGTTACTGTAAAGTACCATATAGAGCATTCTTGCTACTATGATACTATGTTATGACAAATACTAAAACTTGTGTCAACTTATTTATTTATTTATTTATTTATTTATTTATTGGTGGCACCGGGGATCAAAATCACAACCTTGCACCTGCCAGACAGGCATGTAAGCCACTGAGCCAAACTCCCGGCCCTTCTTGTGTCAACTTATGTTAATTTTTTCTAGAAAAATTTTAAATGTTCAGTTGGAAAGATGAATTGGAGTATCTTTCAGTTTTAGTTGATGACATGCACTATAGACTAGCGCCTGCTTTACATACTTTATTTGTAACAGGTAGAAAATAAAACTGGCCAATAGATACTATCATTTTGAAATGCCCCCTGATAATTAAGGAGGATAAACTTTTCTGAATTAAGTTTCAAAAATTAGAGCATTGAACATACCCTTTTTATTCTTCAACAGGTATGGGTTTTTGGTCCATAGCTTCAACAGTGGCTTATTTAGTGAGTCAATGGGGAGAAGTTCTGTAAGTGAGACTTGTGAAAAATTCCTCCCAGCTAGCTTCTAAAGGCAGCTTAGATTCTTCCTGCACACAGCTCTCTCCAATACCAAGTTCATGTGCATGGAATTCTCTTGCTTCCAACCACAATACATCACAGGTAAGTAGTGCTAGTACTTATATATAATAAAATATTAAACTTCTTAGTATGCAATTTTAATCTATATTCAAAAAAGTGTTTCATAGTTATAAGCATATTGTTCTTTATATCTTGGTCTATGTATGTAATTTTGATTACGTTCTCAGAGATTAATGTTTACAGTGAAACACTGAGAAACAAAAATAATAAGTAAAGTTTTATATTTTATCAGATGGCCCACAGTGTTCTATACATGTAATAAAAATAACGTTAAAAGGTAGATGCTGTAGGTATCCCCATGTTAACACAATGGAATGGGGATGTAGAGACATTACTGAGCTGGCCAATGTCACCTAGATGGTAAAGGAATGGAGCTAGGATATCAACATGAGCACCGCAGCCCAGCAGCCATTATGTTCAGGACTGTGTTATACTCTCTCCAGGATGTTTTGGGTCCTGCTTAGGAAGACACTGAATGGAAATCAGAGTCATTGTTTGGTCACTGTCAATGTTCCATCTCATTTCTACAGACTGGTATATTTCATGTAATGGCAATAAACTTGAAAAATACTATTTGCTGGTAAAATATGAAAAAAATACAACCACCAAGAGTAAGAAACGGTAGCCCTGCACTAAGAGAACTGTGCATAGTTGAAGTGGGAAGAAGTCTGACCTCATCTAATTAAAAACCTTTATTTTTCAATCTGGTTAGAAATATTTGTGACTATGTTTAGAAAATCACACACATGCATTTTCATGTTGAGTATTGATGAATATTTTTGTAGAATGCTTTTTGGAATCTGCACATTGAAATTCTATTTCTAGATAGTCTCAGTACACAGGAAGTCTTTTATATAACACTATGTCACACTATTACCAACCTCTCTTTTCATTTTATATTTTTATCATTTCTTAGTATCTAGCTTACTCTGAGAGTTATGAAATTCTAATACAGTACCAGCTGTTGGTTGTTCGTAGTCTTGAGTTAGTTCAGTTTAGTTAAATATAATTGCTGAAAATCAGGATAGGGAACATTAATTTGCTAGGAACTTGCTATTGGCAAAAATAAAATGGAAAGGATTATAGATCTTGAAAATAAAAAAGTCATATTTAAATAAAGGGATCACCAGAGGCATTACTATGCTAAATAAATTTGCAGTTATTTGATACATTACAAAATCTATTACCTTGAAATTTATCAATATACTCAAAAAGATTGAAAATTCTTTGAAGTGTGAAAGACTGATCATATAATGTGTGGAAGGGTGCAATAGTATTCAGTTGAATATCCCAGAAAAGGAGTTATCTTTAGTGCAGCACAGATCAGACAGTAAAGTTATTCCACAAAAATATTGTGACCTAAAATGACTAAGTCTGTGTTAGCTCATAATCTAGAATTTATTGACACCACTAGAGAGAATATTTTGTGGTAACAGGAACACTTTCTGTTTATCATCGCTATCCTCTATGTCAAGGCATAACATATTTAGAAGAAAGAGTTAATAGATATGTAAAGGTGATCTCAGTGTCTCTCAAAAGTGGGTAAACCAAAGAATATGGTTAGGTTTTGTTCTCTGTTATGAACAGGTAGCAACATTGACTAAGCTGGGGAAGCTTCCCTGGGCAATGCTACCACCGTATATCCCCTTCCATTCACTCCTAGGTCCCACTCATAGTCTCCACTCTGAGAGTTTGACACCTTGAAGAGTGCTGGGTGCTCTGTGACTTTCCAATGCCTGCATGACACAGTCCAGGGTCTGCAGAATCCTGCGATGGCCAGCAGCCACAGAGCTGATCTAGGTCTAGACTCTCATCTATAACAGACTTGGAATTAACAACAGACTTAGAATTAATTTCCCTCTCAAAAATAATCATCAGAGGAGAAACAGGGACAATAAGAAAATGTTTATTGGGCTTCTTGAGAATTAGGAATTAGAAAACTGTTAGCTAAATGCTTTCTGTGTACTCAGTACCATAGAACACATAATAATGAACATGTACTTCATGATAGAATGGGTTCATGGTTTTATTCTTGTTTTCCTGGCAGGTCCTGTTCTCCTGAGCTCTCTGAAGGAAACGTTCTAGAAGACTGAATGGTACATCGTAACAATGTCACAGAATTTGTCCTCCTGGGCCTTACTCAGGATCCCAATGGACAAGTGGCATTATTTGTCATATTCTTATGCATCTACGTGGTAACAGTTGTGGGCAACCTGCTCATCATGGTCACTGTGCTTGCCAGCCCCTCCTTGGGTTCCCCAATGTACTTCTTCCTTGCCTGTCTGTCACTCATGGATGCTGTTTATTCCACTACTATCTCACCCAAGATGCTCATAGACCTGCTCAGTGACAGAAAGACCATCTCCTTCCCAGCCTGCATGGGCCAGCTCTTTGTAGAGCACCTACTTGCTAGTGCTGAGATCTTCCTTCTGGTGGCGATGGCCCTTGACCGCTATGTGGCCATTTGTAAGCCTCTGCACTATTTGACCATCATGAATAGGCGGGTTTGCATCCTCCTACTACTGGTGGCCTGGGCTGGAGGTTTTGTACACTCTGTGGTTCAACTTGTCTTTGTGTCTATTCTCCCCTTCTGTGGACCCAATGTCATTGATCATTTTGGCTGTGACATGTACCCATTACTGGAGCTTGCATGTACTGACACCTACTTTATTGGCCTCACTGTGGTCGCTAATGGTGGAGCCATTTGCATGGTGGTCTTTATCCTCCTGCTCATCTCCTATGGCTTCATCCTAAACTCTCTTAAAAGTCACGGTCAGGAAGGGCGGAAAAAAGCTCTTTCTACCTGCAGTTCCCACATCACTGTGGTTTTGCTCTTTTTTGTTCCCTGTATTTTCATGTATGTTAGACCTGTTTCCAACTTTCCCATTGATAAATATATAAGTGTGGTTTTTACTGTAATTACTCCCTTGCTGAATCCTTTAATATATACCCTGAGAAATTCAGAAATGAAAAATTCTATGAGAAAACTTTGGTGTAGAAGGTTAAATGCAGATCAAATATAAATGAGTTGTCTCACTCCCATCCTGTTTGCTACTAAGTCCACAAACAGACCATAAACTCTGACGAAGATGACATTGCCAAAACAGTGGAGTCTCTGTGATTGCTCCTGTTTCTTATGTGAAGCCATCAAAGAGCACAAGAAATTCTCCGAGATTAGGTTCAATCTTTTACAGAGTAAAGAAGGAGAAATAAAAGATGGCTTTCCTGTTGTAAGAAAAACAAAAACAAAAACAAAGGTGGCTTAGAAATATTATGCTTTTCACCTTTTATTGAAATGAAATTAAAAATTTTAAATAATGAAAATAAACACCTCTTTTTGATGACAAAAATTGCTCTTTTATTATGGAGCTTAATGGTACAATTTAGATACACATATTGATTACTTTCATCACAGGAAATTTGTACCTCCACATGGTATATATTGATACCTACTTTTTTTCGATTCCCCTCCCCTCCCGTCCACTACTCTTTCTTTCCTTATTTACAAATATTTGTTTCCATTTTATCCTTCTTTCTCATTTTTGTCTTTTTCTGTCCTTCCTTTCCCCCTCCTCTCCTTAGTTGTCATTTATTTTTGAACAATTTCTTCCTATTTCACAATATCTGTTCTACATTTTCATCCTTACTTATAGTTCAGTTTCTTACACCACAGAGACAATGTGATATTTACACATGCATACAATTTATTTCACTTACTAGCATGATCTTAAAGTCCATCTGTGTACCTAGATATGTCTCACGTATATCGTTCTTAATGACTGAGTAGTACACCATTTTATTAAGAAAGAAAAACATCTTTTTATCCTTTGATTGATGGGCATTTTGGTTTTTTCCAAGGTTTAGCTATTACAAACTGTGACACTATATGTATGAGTGTGCAGCTATAACTGTGCTCTGATGCTTTTAATTATTTAAGGAAGACACCCAGAAGGGACAAGGTGGTCAAATGGAACTTTGAGTTGGAACTAGTTGTTGAGAAATGTGCATACTGATTTCTACAGTGGTTGCACCAGTCTCTACTCCCACCAAAAGCAGAAAAGAGTTACTTTTCCTGCACAGCCTCACCAACATTTATCATTGGTTGATTTCTTGATAATTTGTATTTTCACTGGAATGAGATGGAGTCCCAGTGTTGCTTTAATTTGCATCTTTCAACTGACCAGTGATGTTTAACATTTCTTATATATTTATTTGTCATTTGTGTTTCTTCATCTCTGTTGTGTAGTTTCATCTCTGGTGGCTATTTTTGAACTGATTATTTAAATCTTGATGGTCTGATTTTTTAAAATTATTTAAATACTAAGTAGTCCTTTGTGTAAGAAACAATTGGCAATTTTATTTTCCTACTCTGAGCTATCTTTGCACCCTTTTTTGTGGTTTCTTATGCCTGAAAAAGGCTTTCAGTAAGATGAGATTTCAACTGTTGATTCTTTGTGAGAGTTCATGTGTGATCCGGGTTTTGTTCATGAATCTTTGCCTATACCAATGTCAAGAGTTCTATCTATTCTGTCTTCTAGCACATTTAGTGTTTCTATTTTAATGCTTACATCTTAGATGTATTTTATTTTAGTTTAGTGTATGGTGATAGACATAGGTTTAGTTTTAGTCTTTGGCATATGGAGTGCCACTTTTTCCAGCACTGTCTATTAAAGAGCCTATTTTTGCTTTAGTAGACATGTTTGGTACCTTTGTAAATGATAAAGTGGCTGAGTGTCTTTGTACTTGTGTGTGCATGTTCTAATCTGTTCCACGGATCTTCAGGTATGTTATTTCAGTAGTATGATGCTGTTTTTACCTCAGTAGTTTTATAGTATAATTTCAAGTCAAAGATTATGATGCTCATTGCCTTGCCTTTGTTGTTTCAAATTGCCTTTGCTAGTCTAGGTCCCTTCTGCATTCAAATGAATTATAGGAAGATCTCCAGTTCTGTGATGTATGCTAATGGTATTTTGATTGAGACTGCATTAAATCTGTGTGATAGCTTTGGAAGTGTGGCTATTTCACTATACGGATTATTCCTATCCAAGAGCAAGGGATACCTTTCCCTTTGCTGGTACCCTCTTCATTTCCTTTTTCAGAGTACAGTAGTTTTCAGTATAGAGGTGTTTTATCTCCTTCATTACACAGATTCCTCAGTATTTTATTTGTTAGGATGCTGTTGTGAAAGTCATTGTTTTCCTAATTTCTCTCTCAGTGAGTTTATTATTTGTGAACAAGAATGCTATTAATTTTAGTGTTGACTTTGTATTCAAATCCTCTACTGAATCTGGTTATTAAATCTAGACATCTTTTGTTAGAGTTTTTGGTATCTTTCATGTGGAGTCTTTCATTTGGTATCTTTCATTTGGTATCTTTCATTTGTCTTTTGCAAAAATGCTAATTTAACTCCTTCCTGTACTATCCTTATTCCTATTTGTTCTTATCTAATTGCTCTGGATAATATTTTCAGAAATCTCTTAAGAGTGGAGACAATGGACATCCTTGTCTTGTTCCTGATTTTAGAGTGAAACCTTTCATTTTTTGCTCTTTTCAATATGCTATTGGCTGTTGGTTTGTCATGGGTGGCTTTTATCAGATTAAGATAAAAACCATCTATTACACTTTTCTGTAGGATTTTTATCACGAACGTTTGTTGGACTTTGTCAAATCCTTTCTTTCTGTGACTCTTGAGATGATCATGTTTTTGTCCTTGGCTCTGTTATTATGGTATGTTACATTTATTGATTTGTGTACATTGAGCCATCCTTGTATCCCTAAGATATACCCTTCTTGGCCGTGGTGTATTATGTTTTTGATATTTGCAGCATTCTGTTTCCTAGTATCATAGTGAAGTTTTTGTGTCTATATTCATTAGGGAGATTGGCCTGTAGTTCTCTTTTTGGTTGGATCCTTCTCTGGATTTGGTAACTGGGTAATGCTTGTTTCTAGAAATGAATCTAGGAGTATTGCTTCCCTTTCAGTTTCATTATAGAGTTTGAGAAGTAGTAGCATGTGGTTATCTCTAAATTTCTCATAGAATTCAGCAGTGAATCTGTCAAGGCCTAGGCCTTTCATTGTTGGTAGGTTATTTTTTTTGGTAGGTTTTTAATTACATCTTCAATTTCATTGGATGATATTGGTTTATTTAGAAATTTTGTGTCTTATTCATTAGCTTTGATAATTTATTTGTATCTAGGAATCTTTCCATTTCTTCTGTTTCTACCTTATTAGAATATAGGTTCTCAAAGCAGGTACAGATGATCTTATGTATTTCTGCAAGGACTTATGTGATTTCAGTCTTTTCATTTCTAATTGCATAGATTTGCCTATTTTCTTTCCTTTTTGCTAAAGTTTGTTAAGTTTTTTTAATTTTATTTAATATTTCAAAGAACCAACTCTTTGATTCATTGATTTTTTGCATTGTTTTGTTAGTCTCCATTTCATTAATGTCTACTCTGATCATTATAATTTCTTTCCTTTAATGAACTTTGGGCTTGACTTGCTCTTCTTTTTCTTTTTTCTCTTTCTTTCTTTCTTTCTTTCTTTCTTTCTTTCTTTCTTTCTTTTTTTTTTTTTTTTGTACTGGGGTTCAAACTCACAACCTCATGCTTACCAGGTAGACACTCATGCCACTGACTCTTCTTTTTCAAGAAGCTTGAGGTTCAATACTATGTTGTTTATTTGAGCTAACACTGGTGTCATGATACAGGTGTCTACTGCTTTAAATTTCCCTCTTAGGACTGCTTTCATTGTATCCCATAAGTTCCGATATGCTATGTCAGCATCATAGTTTAATAGTAGAAACTGTCTTTTTAAATTTTATCTGTGACCCAGCACTTGGGAGGCTGAAGCAGGAGAATTACTCTTAGTTCAAGGCCAGCCAAGGCTACAAAGTGAGTTCAAGTCGAACCTAAACTGGATAGTGAAACCCAGTCTCAAAAAGTTACATAAAAAAAGTCCATTTCAATGCATGTTTCTGCTGTCTACTGTCACTGATAGACCATGTGGGCAAACAGGCTCCAGATCTGAGTTGATTAATTCCAGTAAGCTAGCTGTAGCTTTGGAGAAGGTTAATGGATAATCTCAGTGAACCTGCATCATTTGTCCCACTAAAGTTCAGGTTGGTTTCTGACCATATTTGTTCAGCCTGAAACAGCCTGTGAGCCTCCTACTAACTTGAACTTTGTTCCTTGTTGGCTTGAACTTGGATCCCTAGCCTACAACAGACTTGATCTCTGAAGCCTGATCTGCAGCTTTTCTGAGTTCTGAGCTCAGTTGGCCCTTCTCCAACATGGCTCCCAGCCAATCACCCTCTCCTAGGGGATATCTGAATCCAAATAAATCACCTGACACTGCACTATGCTGCATCCACTGCTCCATTCTACTATTGTATCTCTCTGCGGAGGTCTCTGGAGTTTCCAGTCATCACCATGCATTTGCAGTTTTGAGTTACCCATTCCATACAGTGAGTCCAGGCTCAGAGAGAAAGCGTACCTGCCACTTGCTTCTTCTTTGTTGAAGTCTCTCTCTTTGCTCTGCCTGTTGGCTTCAATTCTTACTTCAGATCCTTCCTGGGTCCCAGGGACCCACTTCTCTCCTGCTTCTCTTCCTCACATTGCTATCTGTCATTGTCTGTGCAGCAAATCTCAGAGATACTCTTTATTTGCTACCCACCACTCTACCATCTTTCTGGAAGCCCAACAAAACATTTTTTTATTATGTTATATCATAGATCCTATAGCCATTTAAGGAGTGATTTGTTTTCAATTTTATTGTGCATTAGTACATGTTTACTCTATATAATAATCTCATTCCTCATAATAGCTAAGCCTTAAAAGCATTCTATATATTGATCAATGGATAAATGAATGAAAGCATATATATGTAGTATTTACATGCAGTGAAGTACTACTCTGCCATAAAGATAAACTTCAGTCCTTTATAAAAAAATGGATGCACCTTAAGACCTTAATTTTCAGTGAAATTAACAAAATACAAAGGCTTGAATATTGCATGGTTTCTTTTATAATGAACACACAGAAATTACATAAATAAATAAATACCAAAAAATATAACTAAAAGAGATAAGGAGAAAGATCTTTTTGCAAATGGGAATGGGGCCAACAGATGAAGGGAATGGGGAGGGGAAGGAGAAAAAAAGGAATAAAACAAGAGTTGAGGTACATTGAGAATAATTTTGAAAGCTTAATATCATTCAAATGAATGACAAAGCAATTTGACTGATACTTTTCTAGCCAAAAGAATGAGTTTTATTTTTATGTTAATTATCACATTAGCACAGCAACATTTCCAGATGCATTCTAAGGCTTGATTACAGCATATGCACTTTGTTTTAGAAAACGTTCCAATCCAACTTATTAACATATGTTTGTAATTCTCCTCATTGTTTATCATGTGCATTTTTGATTTCTTATTTTGTTTCCATGAAAGAAAAATGAGTAAAGAAAATGCATACTTATTCTTCAATCTGCTTTGATCTCACAATATGAAAAATTGGGAAGAAGACATAATTATTTTCTTTGAAATATGAAACATAATGTATGCTTTATAAGAATTTATTTTTGTAACTGAAATTCTTTTATGGTAAGTAGGATATTTATATATTCTCTTTTATAGGAAATTGCATGTTTTCCTTAAGGCTGTAATATGAATTACACTGAGTAGCAATGTAGTAAAGCTCATTGACTCTATATCAATTGGTAAAATGCCTGATACTATGAATGCATCATATTTTTGTGAATGTAATGGGTACAATACTACCCACTCATTATTATTTTAATTTACATTGTATTTCCTCTGAAGTTGATCATATTTTTGTATGTTTACTAGAAACAATTTTTCCATACGTTTATGAAATGTGTATTTATGTTTTTGATAGCTTTGTTTTCTTCTTATAATTAAATTATTATCATTGTTTATATATCTCATATACTAATTCATTATTGTGCATATGCCAAAAAAATCTCAATTTGTTTTTCTTTTGTTACACTGTTATTTCACTTGATGAACAGGAATTTAATTTATGATTTGATTTTTTAATATTTTATTTCTTAAATTGAGAAAATTGAATATATTTATGATACATAATATATTGTTTTGAAATATATACACATTATAGGACACCTAATTTGTGCTAAATACTATATTATTACTAAAACAGCATTTTCTTTTGTGGTGAGAACACTTGCAATCTATTGTTAGCCATTCTCAGGAACATATTATTTTCAAGAAAATTGCATGTTGCTATTGGCTGTATTCACAATGCTGTGCAATAAAGCTTTTGAATGTTTTCCTACAAACTGAAGTTTTATATATATTGATCATTTCTCCACATCCTTGTTGGTTAGCAAATTGCTAGTAGCCAATATTCTGCTGTCTAATATTATGAGCCTAATGTTTTATAATTCAAACATAAGTGAAACAATGCAGTATTGTCTATTTATGCCTGACTTGTTCATTTTACATATTCATTCATGTTAGTGTAAATGGTAGAACTACATTTTCTTCAATGGCTGAACAATATCAAACTGTACTGCCCAGAGGCCAGGTACTCTGGGAGGTACAGTGCATTTCCAAGCAAGAGACCAAAGAATGTACCTAGAAATAGTCTTTGTGAAAGATAAGGCTTATTACAGTTAACTGAT